>JAODAL010013338.1:35000-91716 GCA_025379985.1 Phyllomedusa bahiana | reverse complement strand
TCCCCCACCGTTATAAATGAGAAAAAGAATGCCAAGAAAAAGGGGCACCTGGGTGTAACAGGAGCGTTAACCCCCAGTATTTCCAAGTGAAGCTCAATTGGTCCGCACTCATACGGAGGGCAAGCGCTACCCAGGTATTGACTGTGTACTGAGGAAGGCTGGAGTACTAACACTTCCGTTTCTGCACTCTGCTTCAGCACGACAGATTTCGTTGCTGCGTCATCAGGGCATTTTAACCTGGTGTTAATAGATGACTGACGCCACCTGGGCTCTCACCGCACCCACTGTAACTCCGGCCCTGGTCATGCTGTGGCCCAGGACAGGTTTAGTCAATGTCCAGTGAAACTAAAAATGGTGGTTGAAAGATTCCTTTTCCCGGCACTTTTGAATCTGGGGTCATGCACGGTTGGGGCTCATGCTGTGGCCCAGGACATGTATAGTCAATGTCCAGTTCAACTAAAATGGTGGTTGAAAGACTCCTTTTTCCGGCACTTTTAACTCTGGGGTCATGCAGGTTTGGGGCGCATGCTGAGTTCCAGGACAGGGATAGTCAATGTCCAGTTCAAGTAAGATGATGGTTCAAATCATACTGCCTTCTGGCACTTTTTAATTTGTGGGTGATGCAGGTTTAAGGGTCATGCTGTGGTACAAGACAGGGATAGTGAATGGTCTGTGATTTTTTTTCTGTGGCTTTTATAACCTAAGTGTGTTGCCTAAGATGTAGCACGTATCCATTTGACTGTTGTGGATGTTAATTTCAGCTTCTCCAGCCTTGTTTGGGTGTAATAATGAAGGTGTTGTTGCTCTCCCATAGACTTTAATGGTCATCGCTCATAATCGATGCTCACTATCGGAAAACCTTATCGATAGTGGCCGACTATCGAGCGATCTCGATAGCCAACGCAATCGCTCAACACTAGCGAGGATCATGTTGGAGGAAATGGAGCATCCAATCACTCTTGTGAGAGATGGAGCCTTGATTTCCCAAGCCTCTGGGTCGAGGAGCACTAGCAAACTGATCTTCCTCATCTTCCTCCTCCGCCTCAAATTCGCGCCAACCTCTCTCCAAGGCAGGGACGTCGGTAACGTCTGTGTCTAGGAATACCTCCTCCTCCTCCGCTGCCTCCGGCACAGCTTCAACACAGCCCTGACTTGCCTGAGATGATGCACCCTGAGAGCTGATGCGCCACCTTGCACTAGCTCTGGACCCCGAACCACTGCCTAATGAAGACCGATGAAATTGTGAAACTGTCGGGCCTTGTGGATTTGACGGAGAGAAAGGCTCCGTGTCCGCATCTGTGTCCGTCTCCTCCTCCGTCGCTGGCAGGACCTTTTGTTTCAGAGTGTCCAACGATCGTTCCAGAACTAAGATCACCACAATGCTCATGCTGACAAGGCATTGTCCGCACTGACCATTTTGGTGGCTTCTTCAAAACCGCAGGGATGGTGCAGAGCTCTTTCACCTGCCTCCACTCTCGGTGGCTCAACACCCCGAGGTCCGCACCGCTGCTTGTCAGGCCATGTGTCACTTCGTACTGCGTAATGGCATTGCGCTGCTGCCACATTCGCTGGAGCATGTGGAGGGTGGAATTCCAGCGTGTTGCCACGTCAACAATGAGACGGTTGACGGGGAGGCCGAGCTGACGCTGCAACGCAGCCAGGCGGGACGAAGCAGGGTGCGAACGGCGGAAGTGCGAACTCGGACCTCGAGCCTTCCTCAGCAGGCAGTCCAGACCCGGGTAGCTCTTTAGAAATTTCTGGACGACAAGGTTCATGACATGTGCCAGGCAAGGGATGTGCTCCAGCCTACCGATCTTAAGGGCGGCCAGCAGATTTCGCCCGTTATCGCACACCACCATGGCTGGCACAAGGTTCTTGGCACCCACCACGCTCGGTCTCGTTTGTGGAGAGCCGTCCACAGCTCCTGACCTGTGTGTGGACGTCTCCAAGACAGATTAATTTCAACACGGCCTGGTTTCTCTGGGCACGTGATGCCACCAGAGGACCTTGGGGGAAAGAACCCTGCACCATCCCTGTGGTTTTGAAGAGCGTGCGCCGAGCTTGAGAGCCACCGTCACCCCCAGAGACATCCACCCAGCTCACCCAGTGAGCTGTCACAGAGATATAGCGGCCTTGGCCGTGCTTACTAGTCCATGTGTCGGTGGTCAGATGGACTTTTCCGGCCACAGATGCAGACAACGCGCTTGAAATTTTAGATGACACGTGGCCAGGGCAGGGACGGCTTTTTCTGGCAAAGAAATGCCTGCTCGCATCTGTATTGGGGCAGGCGAGGCCATGACGTGGCGGAACCCATCTGTGTCCACCAGACGGAAAGGCAACATTTCCAAGGCCAAAAGCCTGGCAATGCCGACATTCAGGCTTTTGGCTTTGGGATGGTTTGGGTTAAAGTGTTTCTTCTGCTCCCAAACCTGGAAGACAGAAGGCTGGCTGCTAGACTGGCCACTGTACGGCGTGCAGGTCGTCAAACTGGCGGAAGGAGAAGGGGTAGGATGGGTCTCTGGTGGTGCTGGTGGTACTCGGGCGACGGTGGAGGCTGAAGCGGAGGCTGATCCCTGATCATGACTCTGAGAGACATGGGCAGCTGAGGAACGCTTGGTGGTGGCGGAGACAGAGGGTGTGACAGTGGTTGGAGGCCCGGCGTCGGTCTGGCCTTTTTTGGCCAAGTGTTGCCTCCATTTCAACTCATGCATTCGCTGCATGTGACTAGACATGTTGGTGGTGGTTAACCACCTAAGGTTCTTGCCTCTACTTATGCGTTTACGGCAAAAGCGGCATATGACATCGCTGGGTGAATCAGAGGCTTGGTCAAAGAAGGCCCAGGTTTGAGAGGCCCTGGATCTTTTTGATGGCGATAAGCGAGGAGCGGGGTTTGCGTTGACCGTGGCTGGCGGAATCATATCAGCGGACTTCTGCGAACGCCCTCTCCCTTTTTGAGGCGAAACCGTACTGACACTACCCCATCGTCTTCCTCCTCGTCCAGTGATGAAGCGCTCACAAGCAAATTCTGCTGAAAAGACCACGTTGGATCCGCAATGTCGTCATCATCATTATAAACACAGGTGACTTCGTCGTCCTGGCATTCTGCATCCAGGAGCTGCGGGCTACAAGCAAGAGGGACTACAAGGCATTGCCGACCGCCTGGGATTTTTGCCGATTGACTGGCTTCCTTCTCCTCCTCTGATGGCATCAGTAACTGGGCGTCAGAGCAGAGAAAATCATCCTCTTGATCTTTTAACATGCCTTCTGACCCCAACCGCATTTTGTCATCAATGAGGTCTTCAGAAAATGGATTATCCAAAGTGGTGGGTACACGAGTTGACATTTGGGCTGCTTCATGTTGGACGGATGCTGTTGATGCTGAGGACGAGGAGGTAAGACTGCTGGATGCAGGTTGCATTAACCACTGAAGGACAGATTGGCGACACTGTTCATTACTTAGATTCACAGGGCCCTGACCCAGCGATGACAGGCCTGACGGTCCTGCAACTGACGATCCGCTGGCATGCGTGTTGTCGCCAGCACTGAAAGGAGCACCTTCTCTCGTACCTCTACCTCCATGTCCTACCCCCCTCTTTGCTCGCTTACCACCTGAATTTCGCTCCATGTTCAGAAATATAAAAATTTGAGAAGGTATGGAATTGTTTTGGAAAGTATTAAAAGACAGCAAATCACAGCTATTCTCAAATCCCTCAAATCAAAAAAAAATTGCTGGATTCAAATATAACTGCAAAGTAGATCTATCAACAAAGCTGGCCTGCGCCAAAGTGAAAAAAACACATATCTGAAATGTATTCGGATAATACAAGGTATTTTTGGCACCTTTCAATTCACCTGTGGTGACTACAAAATTGCTGTATTCAAATTTAACTGCAAAGTAGATCTATCAACAGGCTGGCCTGCGCCAAAGTGAAAAAGCACGTATCTGTAATGTATTCGGATAATAAAAGGTATTTTTTGGCACCTATCAATTCATCTGTGGTAACTACAAAATTGCAGTATTCACATTTAAGTGCAAGGTGCCTCATGAACAAAGCTGTTGTGCGCCAAAGTAAAAAAACACGTATCTGAAATTTATTCGGATAATACAAGGTATTTTTGGCACCTTTCAATTCACCTGTGGTGACTACAAAATTTCAGTATTCACATTTAAGTGCAAGGTGCCTCAATGAACAAAGCTGTAGTGCGCCAAAGTCAAAAAACACGTATCTGTAATGTATTTGGTAATAATAAAAGGTATTTTTTTGGCACCTATCAATTCACCTGTGTAACTACACAATTGCTGGATTCAAATTTAACTGCAAGGTGGCTCTATCAACAAATCTGGACTGGGCAAAAGTGCAAAAAAACACGTATCTGTAATGTATTCGGATAATAAAAGGTATTTTTTGGCACCTATCAATTCACCTGTGGTGACTACAAAATTGCAGTATTCACATTTAAGTGCATGGTGCATCAATGAACAAAGCTGTAGTGCGCCAAAGTCAAAAAACATCTGAAATTTATTCAGATAATACAAGGTATTTTCGGCACCTATCAACCTGTGCTGACTACAAAATTGCTGGATTCTAATTTAACTGCAAGGTGGATATATCAACAAAGGTGGAATGGGCAAAATTGAAAATGAACACCTGTCTGAAATGTATACTGATAATTAAAGTGGAGTTTTGCACCTAACAAAGAGACCTGCAGTTACTAGAAAAGATGTGTATCCTAATATAAGTTCAGGCTGCCCAATATCCAGGAAATATTTCATAGAAAACTGTTAATAATAAAGCTATTGCAGTGCAATGTCTACACTAAGCCTGGGTGCACTTTATCCAGTAGTGTTTATAGTGCTTGTCTGTGTTCGCCCGCGGGACCACCCCCCCCCTCTGCTCCCCCCGTGACTTTACAGCGGTAGATGCTCCTTTCAACTTCTCGACCTAACTACATAAAATCTTCCAATCTCTAATCTAACTAAGTTGTAAGGATCACAGCTAACAGTAGAGCTTTCTCTGTGAAGAAATAGATTAAATTCGCTGAGTGTTTGGACAAAAGCAGAGCGCACGTCCACTGCCTAGACGCTGAAGACATGAGGCTGAACAGGAAGGGGTTCTATGTAAAAAAGGGGTCATGTGATTTTTCCGCCAATCGAACCCCAAAACATCCCAGTCATGAGCGCCACACTTCACCGCTCATTCTGAAAGCTGATTTGCTGGCCCCAAAAGACAGGAAGCGCCAAAAAGGGGCGCGATTTAATAGAGATGCACGATTTTAACCTAAATTACGCATGATTAAAAATTTTGATCAAAAAAAAACTGGCCGATTTAACTTTGTCGATTAATCGCTCACACTATTTTTAAACCCCTTGGTCACGGGTGGCTCACCCCCTGTCAATTTCAAACCGATACTGGAAGGAGCTACTAATTTCCCCAAAAAATTCTTCTTCATCATTTTTCCATCCTCTTCAAATTTTGCCAAAAGCTCCCTAACATTTGACTCAAGGGTTGACTTAGGATTGCTTCCACGAGGACCTTACCAGGGTTGGAATTAATTCAATTCCAAAAATTTGGTGAGAAATTACAATTCATTGCCCCAATACTTTAGATATCTACAATAACTCTTTTTCGAAGAGAATATTGAAAGAAAATTTTGGGGTTCTGACTTTTTTTAAAAATATTGCGAGACTTTTCCCTGAGAATCAAAAAGGGAACAAGAATTTATTGATTTCCCCCAAAAAACCCCAATTTATCCAAATGGTTAAAAAACTAAGGGGGAGAAAAATTTTTATATCAAAATAAAAAAAATTTACGGGGCACATAAAGCATCGGAAGCTACAGTTTTAGGGAAAAATACCTGAAGCTCTTGCTCGTGGTATATACTTCCCCATTTTAGTAAAATTTAAAAAATTCCTTTATGCGGTAATCGTTGGTGATCAGGATCTATTCCCCATTTTTGGTTACTTTTTGGGTTACAATTGGTTACATTACTAGGGCCCTTCTGGTCAAAATTTCCCCTTTGCTTAGCCTCGCTTACCCCATGCCCAAATCCCCATAGGGGGGGAATCTGCTCTGTTCCTTTGGGTTAGACCCTCCACCTATGAATGTGTTAACCTATTCTTTGTCTTTTATGAGAATTGGAGGTATTTTAAAACCCCTTTCGTTTTTGTTTGTGCCCAATTTGCAACTGTTTTCCTAGTGTTCCAAAAGGGGCTAAATTGTGGGAAAGTCTTTGTATCCATTTAATGACTTTTTTGTATTTTTGAACTTCCTTCATAAAAAAAAAATTAAAACTCCGTTTTGTTATGGGTTCTAATCTCCCCTTTGTTTTGTGCGGTACCCCGAATTAAAGTTTGTTTGAAACTAAAATTTTTGAAAGAAAAAGAGACATTTCGGTACATCCTTTCCTGATTAAAAGTAAGGAAGCTTTTTAAAAACCTTCAGTGGTTTATGCAAAAAGATGTATTTTTTTTTTTTTTTAATGTATTTTTTATTAAATTATTCAAAAGAAAGCAAATAAAACAAAACAGCATTAAAAATTGAATAAAGCATAGTGCCCAACATGTCAATTTTTGTTAAATCTACAATACACATGTAACAGAGCCCAAAAACCGTATAAAATGATTCAACCCCAAGTGAGCTGGGACAATATGCAAAGGGGGGGGAATCGACAAGACACAAAGGGGGAAAAACCGTCTTTTAATTGAATGAGACCCTATGGCAAGTACTGCCCAATCTATAAATAGGGTTTGTTAATTTATAATACTCCCAAGGTTTCCAAATTGCGTAAAAGGTTTCCAATCATCTTCCCGAAAAGCCGGGAATTCCCATGCCTAATTTCCCCGATTCGCGAACACAAGGCCCTCTCTAGGGGGGAAAAGCCCTTCCCCGCTTTGGAAATAAAAGCACTTAGCTGCCGTTATGTATATAAAAGAAATCTAGTGAATTACGCCCCAGGGGGGGGAAGGGACTTGAGGGGGTAAGTTGAGGGGTGAGAGGGCCCCTGTTTGAATGCCCTAAAAGGTTTAAAACCCCTGAACTTTTTCCAGAAGGGGCCACTAATTACATGACCAAATAGAGTGTGTGTCTCCCCCGGGTTCCCCACACCCCAAACACATTAAAAGTAAGGGTTTAATTGTGGAGTAGGCCGGTGTGATACCAATACTCAGTATCTTAAACTGATTTTTTTAGTCTGATAGGATTGATGTCGGGGCTTCCCGCCAAACCCCCCTCACTTTTAACAAAGGGTTTGATCCCAAGAAGTCATCCCACTTAAAATTATGAGTGTTTCGGAACGTCCTGATCTGGTGAGATCAGAATTTTATTTTCCCCCGATATTAACCCCTTTTTTTTGGTTCCTACAACAAAGTTGTTTCAAAGGGGCCGAGGGTTTCGATTTTTTATCAAAACCCCCAGTATGAGTGCTTAATGTTTAATCTGTAAATATGAAAAGGGGTCGAGAGGAACTCAAACTTTGATCGTAACCCTAAAAGGGGTCTTTTTCCCAGATGGGGGATTCCCTCGAAAATTTGGAAAGAGTCGTTTTGTAAACCCAAGGCCCCCACTACGTCCATCCCACTTTTTGAAGTGAGGGTGAAATAGGAAAGTGTAGGGGGATCCCCCTGAGCATAATGCGAACCTTCATAACTCCCGCCATACAGTTTTCTTTAAAGGGAATGGAATTTAGTAGTGGCTGCTCAAGTTACTTTTATAGTGGCCCCATAGTAGAGTTTGGGTGAATGGGGCTATCCACAGCTTTTGATTTCCATCCACGGGGAATAGATTAACGTCGAAGGCGGGAAAACCCCCCAGCTGTGGCCGAAATATTTAACCACATGGGGGGCCCGGGAGACCCCTCCATCCTTTTTTCCCGCTAACAAGACGTCCCTGAAACTATCCGCCTGCGCGCCATATAAAATAAATAAAGTTTGCTTGAAAGATCAAAGGGTCGTAGAGGCACGGGATCGGGAGGTCTCAAAGGACATCATTTTGGCAAGACCGACTTCTTTAGGGGCTCAATTCGCCCCAAAAAAGAGACAATGCCAATCTATTCCCAACGGTCCCAAGGGGGTTTTTAAATTTTCCCAAAAATAGTTTTGAAAGTTAGCTTGAAGAGTGAGGAAATATTTGGGGGTCAAAAAAATTCCTAAAAATTTTAGACTATCCAATTTCCACGGTAAATTTTTAATTTTTTTAAGTTGGGACCCGTGCATCTAGAGCCTTGGGAGAGCTTTGTTTTTGATGTATTTATTTGAACCCGATAAGGGACCCCAAAATGGTCCAGGAGAATGAAGTTAGGTAGTGTGACTGCCAAGTTTTGTAAAGGGTTTAAAAGACTCATCGCTATAAAGAAATTTTGAACTTCTCTCTCTAACAACACTCCCCTAATGCTGGGTAATTAATCGCTGCGCCCAAGGGGCGATGGATAGGGCAATAGAAGGGGGAAGGGACACCCTTTTCTAGTACATTACGAAAGATATTTTTGGGGGCATGCATGGGGGGGAACCTGATAAAAGCAGTTGGGTGGGGTAGATCCCCCCGGAGTGCAGCAACAAAAGGACCCCTAATCCCAAACCCCGGTTATGAAAAAGAATGACCAATTAAGAAGGTAAAAAACTTTTTCAGCATCAAGGGTTAAAAGGGATGGGTTCCTTTCCCTTTTATTTCAATTTCGATGAGATCAAAAGGCCCTTTGGTGTTATCTCCCCTTACGGATGGAACAAGCCGACCGATCTTTGTTAAACGACCCCCAAATGGGGGAGAGTCTTTTTCAAAAATTTTAGTAAAAATTTTCATTTCTGCATTTAATAATGAAGGATCGTAACTACGCACTCCAGGGGGTCCCACCCGGTTTGGGGGTTCAATGTAAAAATAGGATGTACATTGTTTTCCGGAACGGGGGATCCCCGCAAAAAAGGAATTAACAGGGCTATCTGTTGGGAGTAATTGGGGTGGAAAATTGGTAGTTAAGAAAATGAGTCCCTCTGGCCCGGGCTTTTCCCCAGGGAAGGGGGTTTAAGGTATCCAAAATTTCCTCACTGTAATAACGCATTTTAAAAGTTTCAAGCTTGAAGAAGTTTGGAAGGGGCAGCATTTAAAAATTGTGTGTAATTATCCGCTCCACATTATCCGTGGGTAAGGTGTCTGGGGTGTTGTAGAATTCATAAAAAAGGAGTGGAAAAGTCCGCAATGTTTGGGGGTCATAAATTGGCATCCTCTATTTTTCCGTAAGCATGTGGAAAAAGGCGCTCCGTTTCATCCCGTACAAAATTTCCCGGAGGTATGTGCTTTATTGGCTCTTTCGTAATATTTATGTTTTGTAAATACCCAAAATTTTTTCAGCTTATGTAAAACTAAGCTTCAAGCTAGCTCTTGGGAAACTATTTCCTCAGAACCTTTTAGGGGGTTCGACACTAGTCATTTATTTTCTTTAAATTGTGAGTTTCCCCCCATTTTTCTGCTATCCCCTTCATCGGGTGCCCCGTGTATGCACGTCCCCGGAACACGGGTTATGGGCTTCCCCAAAAAATATGGGAGGGGACCGAACCCCTGTTAACCTCAAAAAAAGTCACAAATGTTTTCTCAGGCCTCCCTATGTACTGGTTTTTTAACAAAGTTCATTGAGTCTCCAATGCAACCCGGTCGCTGGCTGAGGTTTAAGGGGAAAAACTAATGGGGCTTATTGACCCTGTTTTTAGTTCCCTTTCCCCAGTTTCCCTCATTCAAGGGCCCGAATATTTCCCAAAAAAATAATCAAGTTGGAATGGCTGGTGTGGGTTTGAGAAAAAGGGATATCAATTGAAGCGGGTCACCTCTCCCAAATGAATCTCACGGCCCCGGGGGGCCAGGGACAACTTAAGGCAAAAGTATTTTCTTGTCCCGCGAGACTTGTAGTAAAAAAAATTTATTTTGAAATCAGGTAAAAAACAGGCACAGGAGCATAAAAAAAAATTTCGAATCTTACGCGTTTAGGGCCCGGAAAAATTTCGGCCTTAGGCTACGACTAAGGGGCCGAAAAAGTTCCACCCGAAAGCGTAAGTTGATAGTTTTTTTGCTCCTGTGCTTTTATTTTACCTGATGTCTAAAAAAATGTCTTTTATCAAGTCTCGTGGAAAGAAAATACTTTTGTAGGAAAAAAGGGATAACCCCCCTCTGAGGGTTGCTACCCAGAGGTCGAAAAAGTCTGAATCATGAATGAGTTGTCTAAAAACCCCTTGGGTTGATTATTGGCACATTAGGGGGGGGGCCTTTCATCCACAATTTATCGTAAAGTTTGAAAAAAATTAGATTGAAATCCCCCTACTTAAAATGAGGGGGGTGTGGAAATTTGTTCAACAAACCTCTTCAGAAAATTAGTTGAAAATTGGGGGATAGCTATTACATAATAAAATGGGGGGGAAACCCCATTGTGCCCCCAAAATCACATAGCGGGCCCCCTGGACTGTGAAAGAATTTGATATAAATTGGGTGTTCTAGAAAATATAGCACTCTGCCTTTTTTTTTATTTGGGGTGCCCCTAGCTAGTTGGGAAATGCTTAAAGGAAATTAAATTTCCAGTTTTATTAAAATGTGCTTTGGATAAAACCAAAAAAGGCCCCATTAGTTTTTTTTTGGGGTCAGATAAGAATTTTTTTTTAAATTTGGGGTTCAAACCCCCTTAAAATTTTTAAAGAGTAAAACTTAAAATTATGGTCCTTTTGGAAGCTATCAAAGACTATTTCCCCAGCGGTTCTCGTGTTACCCTAAAAAGGATAGAAAAACAAAGAGAGGAACGGGAAAACAGGGAAAACGAACAAACCCCAAAAAAATAAAGTTTATTGACATCAAGGTTTCATCCCTTTAGGGGGATTAACTCCTTAGAAAATAAAGTTTAGTAAAGGGCATTGGGGGTTTTTTTCCGTCTTTTGGCGGGAGAGACTATACAATTGGGGAGAGATCACCTCAGGGGAGCGTGAAGCCCAACGAGTCAAGTACTGGGCCACAAATCTCAGTAGGCCTAGGGGACCTCGTTGCATCAGGGTGTAAAAGTAGAATTTAGAGGTACTAATATATCCATGGAATCTGGTTTGATAAGGAGTCAGTAAAATATTTTTTCAAATCCCGTGGAAAAACAGATGTATTTTTATTGGACAATACAGTATAATCATCTTTCTTAGCAACACCTCTTATTATTACTATTCATGTATTATAACAATCATCTCATTAATAATCATTAATAAGCATCTTTACTGGTCAGTACTAAAAACACACCTCTAATTATTCTGCTTATTCTAAGCTCTGGTTAGCTGCATGACAGAATGATTCTGAGATATCTAAAGGTCAGTGGTTCTACTGCACATGACAGAATAACACTTTTCTTCTAAACATCTAGACTGGCATTGTTCTTGGTAACTCATAATAAAAGCCATTGTTGACACTTACAGGAGTCTGTCTGAGATTCTCCCAAAACAATACAAGGACACAATCTTCATGGAAGAAAACACGAATCAAGAGAAACAGAGAAATTGCCTCACTTTTAACCCTGTATTATAGAACTATAGAATTTATGACTATAATTTATTGATATCCATATAAATTCCCCCTTAAAAGTTTGCATTTTCAAATGAGTACCTGAATATGAAACATACCTAGGTGAGACTAAGGGCGACATGTATGAACAGGCATACCCAAACTTTGGCACGATAAGTGCCTCGATACTGCGCCAAAGACAGTTTTTAGCTTGCCAAAGTTTTGGAGTGTTCTGGGGGCGTGTTGCACCACATTCATAGAAGTAGATACATTTATGATTCTTTGACACAAAAACTTTGGTGCGAACAGTTAGAACAGCCAGACCCAGTTAAAGGTGGTTCCTGAGCCAAAGTTGTCGTATTGGCACTACAATGCGCCTGTATGTATGAATTGCAGAAGAACAGGTTCATACATTCTAGCGCAGTCTACACTAGCTTAATGCAATTTAGAACTGGTCTAGCAGTGCCATGATTCATACATGTTTCCCTAAGTGTTCTATCTCATGGGCTACTCTCTATGAGGGAAGCTGTCATCATCCCAACTGATTCTAGCCAATACAGCTGGTAACACACTGCTGCAGCTCTTCCCCCATCCCCCCTCCCCTCCCTTTGAGTCTTGTCTCTATTCTGAGTTCTCTACATTGTGTTATAATCATCCTCTGGGTGATCTAATTGCCCAGAGACATCATCCTCTCCATCAAGAGATCTCATCTGGAGCACCATTGTGTTGGCACTCATCATATTGTTAACAGTTTTGCAATCATACTACTGTGACGCCTGGGTAGTGGATCCGCCGGACCACCGCAAGCGATGGTAGTTAAGCCACGCCAGGGAAAGGAATCTAAGTAGCCCCCGGTTTTCACCAGAGCCCGCCGCCAAGCGGGATGGACTTGCTGCGGCGGGAGGCTACCAGTCCGTCCCCCCTGACGTGACTTGCTTGCGGTGGCGGGCGAGGTGCAGCGTGGTACAGAATCGTAGTCCGAGAATCGTAGTCGTGGGCAGGCAGAAGGTCAGGGCAGGCGGCAATGGTTCGTGGTCGTGGACAGGCAGAAGGTCAGGGCAGGCGGCAATGGTTCGGAGTCGGGAAACGTAGCGAGAGGTCAGGTACACGGTAAAGCAGGAATACACTTTAAGGAACGCATTTCTCTAGGCTCGGGGCAACGTAGATCCAGCAGGAAGTGACGTGGGTGCAACACTTATATAGGAACAGCGCCCGGTAATTACCCAATTACCGGCGCACTGTCCCTTTAAATTCACAAGGACGCGCGCGCGCCAGGGGGCGCGCATGCGCATTCCGGCCGGCATGGGACGAGGACCGGACGGGAGCGAGGCCAGGTGAGTGGATGGGACGGGTGGCGCCGGCGTGCCGGCCGTGCGGCCCGCGATGCCCCCTCCCACGCCGGGGCCCGGACCGCGGCGCCACCCGTTACAGTACCCCCCTTTAGGCCTCCCCACCTTTTTAGGCTGCAGGAATCTGAGGATGAGATCCGGATTCAGGATTTAGATTCAGGCTCCCAGATCTCTCTCGGGTCCGAAGCACCACCAAACCACGAGGAAGAAACGTCTCCCTCTGACCGCTTTCATAGCTAAAATGTCCTTTACCTCGAAGATGTCAGTGGACTCGGCTACTGGGAAGGCGTCACTTTCTTCCGAGAGAACCGGTTCAGAACCAGAGGCTTAAGGAGGAGAACCATGGAAATGCTTTGTGGATCCGGAGAGATGGAGACAAACAAAGCTTGTATGTCACCGGGTTCCACTGCCGAAGAACCTTGAAGGGTCCGAGGAAGCGAGGGCCCAATTTAAGACTAGGGACCTTCAGGCGCACATATCTTGAGGAGAGCCAAACTTGGTCTCCAGGGAGAAACGTCAGGGCAGGTCTTCTCCTTTGTCTGCCTGAGACTGTCATACGGGCAAGCCCGAAGTATAGAACATCGCGTCTCCTGCCAGATGGCCTTGAATATCCCAACCTGGTCCGTTGAAAGCGGCACATCCGATCAGGAGGCAGGGGGAGGGGGTGGCAGGTGGCGGCCATAGACTACAAAGAACGGGAGACGCCGGCAGCTTCCGAGTCCCTATGTTATACGCAAATTCAGCCCACGGAGCAGCTCGTCCAGTTGTCCTGACGTCCGGACACAAAGTGGCGCAGGTATTCTCACAGAATCTGGTTCACCATCTCCACCTGCCCATTGGACTGAGGGTGATAGGCCGATGAAAAGTCCAACTTGACTTGCAGATGGGAGCACAATGCACACCAGAATTGGGAAACAAATTGAACACCACGTTCGGAGACAATGTGAGAGGGTAGTCCATGAAGCCGGAAGATATGCCGGAAGAAAAGATTAGCCAATTGGGGCAGACGCAGGCCAGGAGAGGCACAAAGTGGGACATTTTTGAGAACCGTCCGTCTCGACCCAGATGACTGAATTCCCAGAGGAGACTGGTAGTCTGTGATGAAGTCCATCGCTATGTGCGTCCAAGGGATTTCCGGCACAGGCAGCGGATGCAAGAGACCTGCGGGCCTGTGGCGTGGGACCTTGTTCCGAGCACAAGTGACACAGGCGAGGGTGAAGTCCTTGACATCCTGTGCTAGAGTCGGCCACCAGTAGTGCCGCGAGATCAAAGCATAAGACTTCCGAGCTCCAGGATGACCAGCCACAAAGGACTAATGCCCCCACTCCAGAATCCTCCTCCTGAGTGCAGCGGCACGTAAGTCTTGCCCTAGAATGTTTTGGAGGCCTGCGGGAGCCACGTGAACCAACCGTTCGGGGGAAATGATGTGTTGTGACACGGGTTCTTCACCGACCACGCCCGAGGCACGAGTGAGGGCATCAGCCTTGACGTTTTTCTCAGCAGGCCAGAAATGTATACGAAAATCAAACCGAGAAAAAAAAAAAGAGACCACCGGGCTTGGCGAGGGTTAAGACGTTGGGCCGTCTGAAGGTACAACAAATTTTTGTGATCTGTAAAGATGTCGATTGGGTGACGAGCCCCCTCCAGCAGATGTCGCCACTCCGCTAGAGCTAACTTGATGGCCAAGAGTTCCCGGTCCCCAATGGCATAGTTCCGCTCCGCCGGCGAAAAGGTCTTAGAGAAGAACCCACATGTGCGAATCTTGCCTTTGGACTCTCTGTGTGAGGACCGCCCCTGCCCCCACGGAAGAGGCATCCACCTCCAAAGAGAACGGTCTCTCGGAATCAGGCCGGACCAAGACAGGAGCAGTGGAGAAGGCCGTCTTTAGATCCACAAACGCCTTCTCAGCCTCCGGAGGCCAACATCTCGGGTTCGCATTCTTCCTAGTAAGGGCCACGATAGGAGCCACCAAGGTGGAGAAGTGGGAAATAAATTGCCGGTAATAATTTGCGAAGCCCAGGAAGTGCTGTATCGCCCGAAGACCGACAGGACGGGGCCATTGTAGCACCGCGGAGAGTTTTGCCGGGTCCATCGTTAGGCTTCAGCCGAACTATGTAGCCGAGGAAAGTAGCTGGTCCGATGGAATAAAACATTTCTCCAGCTTGGCGTACAGTCGGTTGCTGCGCAGACGTTGCAGAACCTGGCGTACTTGGACCCGGTGAGTCTGAAGATCAGGGGAGAAAATCAGGATGTCATCTAGGTACACTATGACGCAGGTGTACAAGAGATCCCGGAAGACATCGTTGACGAGTTCTTGGAACACCGCTGGAGCGTTACAGAGCCCAAAGGGCATCACGAGGTACTCAAAATGTCCATCTCGGGTATTGAACGCCGTCTTCCACTCGTCCCCCTGACGAATTCTGACGAGGTTATAGCTCCTCGCAGATCCAACTTGGAAAACACTTTAGCCCCCTTGAGACGGTCAAACAGCTCTGAGATCAGTGGGAGAGGGTAGCGGTTCTTTACGGTGATCTTATTTAGACCCCTGTAGTCTATACACGGACGGAGGGAACCATCCTTCTTCTGCACGAAGAAAAACCCGGCTCCGGCTGGTGAGGAGGACTTACGAATGAATCCACTCTACAGGTTCTCCCGAATGTAGACTGACATGGCCTGAGTCTCTGGCACGGACAGCGGGTAGACCCTCCCCCGGGGTGGACTGGTTCCTGGGAGGAGGTCAATAGGACAGTCGTAAGGCCGATGTGGTGTGCAGCGAATCGGCCTCTTTCTCAGAGAATACATACCCAAAGTCCTGGTACTCGGCCGGCAGGCCTGGCAACGGCTTGACAAGCGGAGGCGGAGAAGTGGTAGGCACCGGGCGTGGTACCTCCAAGCAATGGTTCTGGCATTCCGGTCCCCAACGCAGGACTTCGCCTGTCTTACAATCGAGCGTAGGGGCGTGACGTTGCAGCCAGGGAAGCCTCAAGAGGATCGCCGAGGAAGCACGGGACAAAACGTGGAACCTGATCTTCTCCTTATGTAGCGCCCCCACAGTGTCATCGGCCGGGTTACGTACTGGATGGGGTCACTGAGGAGCTCCCCACTGACCGAAGAAATAAGCAGGGGCTTCTCCAGCCGGACAACAGGCATGCGGTACCGGGTTACCAATGAGGCAAGGATGAAGTTCCCGGCAGAGCCTGAGTCCAGGAAAGCAGAGCTCCGGAACGACGGACCAGCATCAGTGGTCACCTCCACTGCCATCATCAGACGTGGAGAGGGGGAAACTGCACCTAGGACCACCTCTCCTACGGCACCTAGGTGTGAGCGTTTCCCGGACGCTGGGGACGTAGCGGACAGCTTCTGCGGAAATGGTCCGGGCTGGCGCAGTAGAGACATAGCTTCTCGGTTCGGCGACGGTTCAGCTCCTGCTCCGATAACTGGGCCCGGTCCACTTGCATGGGTTCCACCTCAGAGGCTTGAGGGGACAGCAATGGAGGATGCTGAAAAACCGGGGCCAGGTGAAACCGCCGACGGGGGGCGTGCAGAGTCTCTTTCCTGACGCAGCTCCTCCTGCCTCTCTGCGAACCTTATATCAATCCGAGTTGCTAGCAGGATTAGTTCACTCAGGGAGGACGGGAGGTCTCTTGCTGCCAAAGCGTCCTTTACCCGGCTGGACAGGCCCTTTTTGAAAGTGGCACAGAGGGCGGCATCATTCCACGTGAGCTCCGAAGCCAGGGTACGGAACTGTACCGCATAGTCACCCACCGAGGAGTCGCCCTGACGAAGGCTCAAGAGGGCGGTCTCAGCAGAGGAAGCACGCGCCGGCTCCTCGAAGACGGTGCGGAATTCCTGGAGAAAGGTCTGTAGATCCGCAGTCACAGGATCATTCCTGTCCCAGAGGGGAGTCGCCCAAGCCAGGGCCTTCCCGGATAGTAGGCTCACCACGAAGGCCACCTTAGACCTCTCCGAGGGAAACTGATCCGCCATCAGTTCTATGTGCATAGAGCACTGGGTAATGAAACCCCAGCAGAGCTTGGGATCCCCGGCAAAGCTGATGGGTAAGGGGAGCCGAAGCTTGGGTCCCACGGTAGCCAATGGAACGGCTGACGTAGACGGAGTCACTGACGAGGCCGCAGGTGGAGACTGTTGCTGGGATGCGAGGAGCTGACGCATCATGGCGGAGAGCTGGCCCAACTGCTGTGCCTGTTGTGCGATTTGCTGCGACTGCTGGGCAACCAACGTCGTAAGATCCGCGATGCTTGGCAGGGGCACCTTGGCGGGATCCATGGCTGGATCTAACTGTGACGGCTGGGTAGTGGATCCGCCGGACCACCGCAAGCGATGGTAGTTAAGCCACGCCAGGGAACGGAATCTAAGTAGCCCCGGTTTTCACCAGAGCCCGCCGCAAAGCAGGATGGACTTGCTGCGGCGTGAGGCTACCAGGTCGTCCCCCCTGACGTGACTTGCTTGCGGTGGCGGCCGAGGTGCAGCGTGGTACAGAATCGTAGTCCGAGAATCATAGTCGTGGGCAGGCAGAAGGTCAGGGCAGGCGGCAATGGTTCATGGTCGTGGACAGGCAGAAGGTCAGGGCAGGCGGCAATGGTTCGGAGTCGGGAAATGTAGCGAGAGGTCAGGTACACGGTAAAGCAGGAATACACTTTAAGGAACGCTTTCTCTAGGCTCGGGGCAACGTAGATCCAGCAGGGAAGTGACGTGGGTGCAACACTTATATAGGAACAGCGCCCGGTAATTACCCAATTACCGGCGCACTGTCCCTTTAAATTCACAAGGACGAGTGCGCGTGCGTGCCAGGGGACGCGCATGCGCATTCTGGCCGGCAGGGGACGAGGACCGGATGGGAGCGAGGCCAGGTGAGTGGATGGGACTGGTGGCGCCCCCCGTCCACGCCGGGGACCCGTTATGGGGAACGCGGGGGCGACCGCGGTCCGTGGCCCGGACCGCGGCGCCACCCGTTACAACTACATAGTAGTAGAAGGGGAAAAAACCAACTCCCAGGACCATAGTAACTAGTATTATGACCCCAATGGCTATGAGCACATTGGTAATGATGGCTCCCCATCCTCATCCCTCATCCCCTACGTCCATTTAGAAAAAGGATAATTTATTCCTGCATTTGAGGCTAATTCATCAGTGAGAGAAGTCATTTTATTTAAGGCCACACTGATACTCCCCTCCAGGGCTGTGTTATTTGGGATGTAAGAACAACACACAGTCTTTCTTATCATCTTGCACACCACCCTTTTCTACTAAGATAATATCTGATGCCATTCTATTTTGGAAAGTTTACAGACAAAAAAAGGTAAACGTTTTAATAAATAGCTAAAATGAATAATCAGAGAATCCACCAAAAGTCAAATACTATAAACCATAATGATAAAGGAAATACAAAAAGACCTAGAAACTTATAAGACAGATAGGGAACAAACCTGGCAGGGAACCCTGTTATTCCCTACTTGACCAGGATTACCCTAAAAACCTAACCACAGGGAAATTGCCCTGAAAAAGGACGCCCCTGTCCAACCTTTTTCCCTATGCCCCACTTTCAACCCTACAAGGGGGGAAATTTAAACCAAAACAAGCCCCCCATCCCATCACAAGTGAAAAGATTATACACACATCCCAAAAAATTTCCAAGGGCCCAAACATATCCGGGGGGACTGAAAAGGGGAAAAATTTTTAATATCATAAAACCGGGAAAAAAATGTTCCATTTAAACATCATATGGGGGAAAAAATTTTTCCAAAAAGACAATATTGGGGGTCCCCTAAAAATAAATGGGGGATAAAGGAGCAAAAAGGTATGATGACCTCAAGCCATAACTAGGTTCTGAAACCCCAAAAAACCAGAATGGGAAAAAGGGCAAGTGGAGCTCCAGAAAAAGGAAAGAAACAAAAAACAGCAGTAAAGTTTCCAAGGACAAACAAAAAAACATAAATTTCACAGAATGGAAAAATAGTATCAAGACCAAATTTTAGCTGTAAACCTGGATTTGGGGTCAACTAAATAGTCACTAGTAAATAGCCAGTGCGCCCAAGGTCAAGCATCATACAGACCTTATATTCGCTCCAAATGCCTGAAACCACTAATATCCCAAAAAATCAACCCCATGGGCCAGCAAGTACCCCGGTTGCCCCCAAGGTCAAGCATCATACAGACCTTATATTCGCTCCAAATGCCTGCACCACTATATATACAAAAGATTAACTCATAGCCCACAAGTAATAGCCATGCGCCAAGGTCAAGCTCATCCCAACCCTTAAAAATTCCTCCAAGTCCCCTCCCACCACTATAAATACAAAAAAAATCAACTCAATTGCCACAAGTAGCCGGTGCGCCCAAGGTAAACACCACACAACCTCAATTGGGCTCCGAAGGGGCCGCTCACTTGCCCCATGAAACCCGGGTTAATGAGTGCCGCACCACTCAATTAACTCCTTAACCCCCGCGCGACCGTCTTTTGGCGCAGAAAGTGCGGGTCTTAGCCCGGGCAGGGAGGGTCTTTTGGCTTTGCTGCAGACATGGGAATTTTTGGGGGGCCCCGGCGCCGCAATTGCGCTGCGACCCGGGGCGGGAAACTACACAAACCCCTGAACCCGACCCAGCCCCTGTGAGCAATCGGGGGGGCGGGGGAAACCTCGGGCAACCCATGTTTTAAACCCCTTTGATTGCGGCGAGCTTTTACCGAAAAGTGCAATAAAAGGGGTTTCCCTGCTCTGTCGGGTGATCGAACACCCGGGGGCCCCCGACAAACCCCCGGGGAAAGGGCGCACAGTCAGCCGGGGGACCTAGAGGGGCCCCAGAGCTGTCTGTGAAACAAGCCATTTACTGGGAAACCACTGTGTGGTGTCAAAAATCACGCCTTTGCCCAGACTGACACAGATTAGAATTTTTAAGCATAAAAAATTTTGCTAATACATTACTAAGGAAAAAAATTTTTAAAAAAAAATTTTAAAAAACATTTTTTTCCCCTTCAGGGGAGAAAAAAAAAAGGGTATTAAAAAAAACAAAAAATTTGTAAAAAAAAAAAAAAAAAAGGAAATAAAAAAAAAATTTAATAAAATAAAAATAAATATTTAAAAAAAAATAATTGGGGCAAAATTTACACACAAAAAAAAACCCTACACATTTTTGGTACCCAAACACGACCGTAATAACCGTAAAAATTAATCTAACAATTTATTAATGTGAAAATTAATGGTTTTGGAAAAAAAAAAAAATTAAAAAAAACAAAAGTTTTTTAAAAAAAAATATTTCAATTATTTATAAGGGGAACAAATCTATTCCCCCAAAAACGTACAACTTTTTCCGAAAAAACGAGGCCTTATACAACTGCCATTGAAAAAATAAAGAATTTTACAACTTTTTGAAAGGGCAAGGGGGAAAAAAACTAAAAAAAGGGTTCGGTCTTTTTAACTTTTTTTCCCAGGCCTGGGGTTTAAAGGGGGTTTAACCCCTAAAACCCGAAATTTTGGGGGGGGGCCTTTTGGGCCCCCATGCAAAACTTTTTTTGCAATTATCTGCAAAAATTATTTTAGTTAAAATTTTTAAAAAACTCCGGGTTTTTCCTCAAGTATGCCCATTGTTGTTAATATCCAAATTGTTCAATTAAATTTTTTTTTCATGGGCTTTAAAGGTTAACAATGCTTTTTTGGGTTGAAAACACATTTTGTACAATTGGGGGCCTTTTTGGGCCCCCCGCGTTTTTTATCATGTTCTCGAATTTTTTGTGTCTCAAGTTACTTTTTTTGTACTCATAATGCTGGGGAGGGGCCAGGGGGTGGGTAATAACATGTGAGGATGTCATGTATTTTTTTTTAGAGAGTGATAAGGCCATGAAAAACACCTCAGGGCCCCCCTGGGAAAACAGTAAAGGCTGTGAAAAGAAAAAGTTTCGGGGGACAAATAAAACACTGTGAGCTAATTGCTTTAAGGGGCCCGTGATTTAAATAAGCGTTGGAAAGGGAAAACGTTTCCTTTTTTAACATCTAGTCCGAAAAGGCCAGTCCAAGTGGGCTGACTGACCCAAAAGATTTAAGCGATTATGATTCAAAGCGATGATGAAAGTGAACTAACTTTTTTCGATGAAAATATCTTTCCACCAGCTAATCAAACATTTCCCCATCCAGTTATTTCTGATGATTTAAAGAAGGGAACTATGGAAACCTCAAGAATTTATAAGTAGAAACATCCAAAACGAAAGTTTTTTTGGGGCAGTAAAACCAAAATTAAATCGGATGTACTCCAATAACAATATTGTGAACAGCTCCCAAAAGCTGTGGGAAGTTTCCCCGTTACTTTAACCCCTAAAGAAAGTTTCTGTACTTAAATTTTTTTGAAAAATATTGGCAGAAGAGGGCCCCCCTTATTTCAAACCTAGAAGGAAAACGAAACGCTTCTGCAAAAAATAGGGCCTGGAAAAATATCTCAAAAAGGGAAATTTTAAAACAAATTTTTTGGGCTTTTCCTGCTGGGGAGGGAGCAAAAATCATATGATTTTCCCAATACAAAAATTTTTTCGGACCCACTTTCCCAATCCACACTATAGGGGGGACAATGCAGGGGGCAATATGAGGGGAAAATTTGAAGGAAACATTCGCTTTGATGATTTTCCCAACTCTGGGACGAGGGTTTTAAACAGACAAATTAGCCCCAAACAGTTATAACCTTTTAAAAATAAATTTTCAAAAATTGCACAAAACTTTTCAATCCTAGACTAATGTTACTGTAGGAAGCAACGTACCGTTTTAGAGGGTCTGCAAATTCCCTACAAAACATCCCAGGGAAACCCCGCCAAGTACGGAATAAAAAACTTCTGGTGTTTTAAATTTTGCAAAATTTTTATGGCATAAATGGCGTAAAACTACTGTGGGGAAAGAGGTTGGGCACGAGAACAGGGGGAACTGGGGGCTGAAAAGTCAAAACCTTTCTGTTTTCCCAAAATTTTAAATTTTAGGGAGAAACATCACCATGGACAATTATTTCCCCCAAAGTTTTAAAATAGGCCCAATTTTTTTGCTTTTCAAAGCTATTACACTTGTTTGGGACTAAAAGCAAAACAACAAAATTCCAGCAGCACTTTAAACCAAATCGTTTAGCGACCCCTTTATAAGTGTCTTTTGGGTTTTAAAAACAAACGACTTTGGTTTTCTTACAAGGCGAAGAAGGAGAAACTTAAATTTTTCTCCCTACCATGCTTTACGATTGCAAATGTTTTTACCCGCAATAACCCAAAAATTTAAAAACCCAAAAACATCCTGCATTACAATGCAACAAAGGGGGTAGATAAAATTTGGGGGAAATGGTGGGAGAATAATTTAGTAAGAGGCAAACAAACGAGGCCTTTATACTATTTCAAATACTTCATGGGAGCAGGGCCCCAAATTCATTCATTAATTTTTACAGAAACACCCTCCGGAATTTTAAAGCACAAGGAAGGGCAGGGGAAAGCTTATTCCCTTTAAAGACCTTTTTTCATGAACTTGAAAAGCCCACATTATTTGAGCGAAAACGACTTGAAATGCTTTCCAAAGCAAACAAAGAAACAATGAAACTGGGCGTACAGTTTTAGATTATTTCCCGAGGGAGGGGAAAGAAAAAAGAAACCTTTTTTATGTGTCCCCAAAAAACATAGGGAAGGGAAAAATTGGGGCGAAAATTTTCCACTTTTAAGGGAAAATCTTGCAAAGAACACTCTTTTGAAAAAAAAACATTCAAATTGTTTTTGGGAAAACAATATAATAAAAAGAAAGTTTTGAATAAAAATGTAGCTGCAGCTAGTTTGCTATAGATTTCTATGCATTTTTGTGTTTTCATGTCTTTGCGTAAAATTTGGGGAAAAAAAGATTTTTGGGTGTTTTCTGTGAAAAATTATAATTAAAATGTTGCCCACTATTCATATTTCATTGAGCAATTTTGAAATAAACTTGTGAAAGTTATTTAAGTGTGTTTTTCTACATTATGTGCATGGGGGCCTAAAAGGCCCCCATGACGTTAATATGTATATTTTTAACGTCATGCGTTCTAGGGTTAAGGACGTAACGTCAGAAGCTTGGATCCAATCTTTCCATCGGCACAGAGCAGCCACCATACATCGGCTCCTGATCTAACCTGATTGTGTAAGAGAGGAAGTGGGTACAACTTGGAGTTGCTACCTTATAAATTGATTCTATATTTACTATACCCTTGAGGTACAAAAGCTCCCAAATGTTTTACCCATCTCAGGACTTGAAAAGCAGAAAAAACAGGTATAATTCCCAGGATAAGTAGCTGCACCAGGAGGGGAGTGTGGCCTAATCAAATTTCTAACAAGCTCTCATTCTTCCACGATCGGTTATAAAGACACAGTGATCACTGGATTCTAGTTCAAATCAGACAAGAACAATTTATTCATCCATTACAGCCTTTATTACATGGTCAGGTGAGCCTTGAATATGGGGTGGCCTCACCCTCAACCAATCACAGATAAGCCAAAATCACTTGGTATATACCAATCAGAACAGTTAACATATAGATAACGTCATTAGTCATTAGAATATGCTGACAAGCTCTTCAAGAATTGGCACTCATAAGTGATTAATCTTCCTTACCCTCAGCCCTAAATTCAATGTTTGTATAAACTCATTTCAGACCAGGCTGACCCGTTACCTGAGGCTTGTGTAAACTTGATATGTGCACTTGATCAAAGATCAGACCAAATCACATCATTCAACATGACTAGTAACAGAAAACATAGCTTGCTAATACATTTGAAGTAATGCAATAATTATCATTCATTTCTCATTAATTCAGTTTCATTCCTCTCACTGATAATTATATCATTACTTAAGTCTTAGTACATAGTACCCCTGAGGTTCATTGATGAGGGGTATCTCTTGTTCTTGCGAATCCGCAGCAGAGTTGATGTTTACATTCATGATGTTCTGACCCTTAGACCGTTTAGGTCCATAAGAAACTCTCCTTATTATCATCCCAATACATTTAATCAAGATCCAGATGATGAGGCAGACAATAAAAATGTGGGTGAGGCTATGGGCTAATCCGCTGAACCACCCACCGATACCATTGAACCAATTAGCTGGGTTGGGCCATTGGAACCACCTACCTACCGGGCCTATGTCATGCCAAACCCGGAACTTGTTCTTCAATTCTTGTATCTTGTGTGCATGCAAGTCTATTCTAACTGAGAAGTTGGAGTCTACACACACACTTTAGGGTGAAACTTTGTTTGGTTATTAAGACTCTTAATGGCCTTAAAAAATCTCATCAGTAATATTGTCAAAAAGTGATCCTAGTTGTTCAATGTTGTGTGCATTGTGTATTCCTATAATACTCCCTGCAAATGGAAAAGGTGTGAGTGCATATAATAAGGGATTAAACTTGATCAAAGGTTTTTGGGGTTCAGTCCTTTTCATAATTGCATGTCTTGGTATTTGATCAAAGAACCTTATATGCATAAGAACAACATACATAATACATGCTGTCAGGAAGAACAATATGGTCACCTCCTAAATTAGTGAACAATCTGTAGGAAATCTCAGATGTGAACCAGAGAAGGGGTTGTACTCTAGGGAAAGACACCAATATATATAAAAGGCCTTTTACGGGATTCTTGAAACTCATGGTATCATAATTCTGAACTTTACATCAGTTCTACTATGTTTGAGGCCTTGTCCATGAATTGATAAGCTAATCCTGTAAATACTGAGGTGTTGGCCTGTTTTCCTATTGCAAAGGACTGTGAAGTTGTGTGAAATACTATTTCTAGGGTGTCCAAATCTACGGGAATGTACCCTAAATCTGTGTTTGTAGTGTTTACTCTGCTGCATCTGATAGGTGTGGAACCTGTACCACATGTGGATAAGAACTTGGGGTTTGTCATTGAAAGATCACGTACTGCTACCCACCATGGGGGTGAAGACCATTCAGCAAACGGCGGGCAACTCTTGTGTTATTGTACCTCGAAAGACTGGAGTTACCTGGGAAAGTGTAAGTGTCATCTTTTCCCTAAAATGAGCTCCTTGATGGGAACTGGTGTGGCTATAAAGGGCATGGACTGTGAGGATACAGGTGAATGTGTACATATCTAAAAGTCTTGGAGGCCTGTGTGTTTAGCTATGTTGTTGTGCATTTCAAGTAACTTATTGTCCCATTCTTCTTGTAAGTGTTCATGTAGCTCACATTTAAACCTTACAGACTCTACTTGATCATAACACCATATCATGCATCTAGCTTCATACCCATTATGTTTGCAGTAATTTTCAATGGAATTATATATAACTGATGTGCTTTTTTTCCGGGTCCCGGAATAGTCATTGGTTTCCTCACGCTCACCTGTGGGCATCCTGCGGCCCAAGTTATCGTACTAATCTTCACCTGCTACAGAAACAAAGTATTCCTGTGAGAGAGCAGTGATAAGAACAACAACAACCCCCACCCCGCCCCCCTCCATGGTAACCCACAGCCTCTTGCTGGCCTGGGGGCCAAGTAATTTATTGAACAGGAGAGGCCTCTTTTCTTCACGCGCTGGAAGGGGAACACCTTGATCTCAGCTGTGGCTTAGGTGGTGGCTTATGTCAGGGCCACTTACTGTAGAAATTCAGGAGCAGAGGAACTCAGGATATCTTCTGTGTCACCTTCTGGTTGGACAGCAGGAGCGTCTGCGACTTTCTTGATGGGAGTCACATGTGTTGCAGAGCAATGCATGGATCCACATCCATCTTCCTTTAAAATTTTAACCCTTGAAGGAGTTGTCAACAAGACTTGATAAGGACCTTCCCACCTTTCTGTAAGAGAACCAGAACATAAGAACTTATGGATCAAACAAACAGTCTATTGGTTTGACATTGTGACAAGCGAGAGTTGGAACAGGTTGCATGTCCCCCACTTGACAATGTAAATCTCTCAATTTTCTTTGGAGTTGTAGAACATAATCCACATTTAAAGTTAACACCGAGTGTTGAATCTCTGGAGGTTAGAGTGAGTAATTAGGCAATTTTCCAAACAGAACTTCATGTGGTGAAGTACCCATCTGGGGGTAGTACACATGCCCAATAAAACAACAGGTAAGGCATCTGGCCACCTCATACCAGTCTCTTTGCAACATTTGGCTAACTTTTCTTTGAGGGTACGATTGAACCTTTCTACCATGCCACTTGCTTGCGGGTAATATGGCAAGTGTAACTGCTGTTTTACACCACTCATAGCACAAATGGTTTTAAACACATTACCAGTGAATGCAGGTCTCTGATCACTAGAAACAACCTGGGGTACACCATATCTGCCTATGAACTCTTTGCAGATTTTTGCAGCGGCTGTGGTAGGCATCTGAGACAAATGGGATATGCTTCAACCCATCCTGAAAATTGATCAACACAAACCAAGACATACAGTAACCTTCCTACCTTAGGTAGCTGTATGAAGTCTACCTGGAGGATCTGGAAAGGGCCTGTGGTCGATTGGAAATGTGAAGGTGGGGTACTCACTGCTCCCCTAGCATTCTGCTGGAGGCATGTCTGTCATGCCAGACACTGCAACTACAGTGAAAATTGGGGCACACCAATATGTGAAAACCAAATTTCGCATCGCTGTCTTACCACAATGAGTTAACCCATGGGCAGCTTCCGCTAGCGCTGGTAAAAGAGATTTTGGGCCACTGGTTTACCTTCACTGTCAGTCCATAGGCCATTTGAATTCTGGGTGCACCCCTTAGCCTTCCATTGGGCCTTTTCCTGTGGAGAGCAATTGGATTGCAAAATTTTCAAAGTTTCAAAATCAGGTAAAGAGACAACATCAGTTTTAACAGACATCAATTTAACACAAGGTACTCTGCTTGTTGCTTCTTTTGCAGCCATGTCAGACTTGAAGTGTGTGCTTGACATCTGGTAACAGCTATCTCCTTTGGAAGGTGTATGACCTCCAACAACTTAGTGATCTTCTTGGCATAGCTCTCTGGGAAAACTTTAGCAGTCAAGAAATTTCTCATTTTCCAAATGGCACCAAAATCGTGTACTACGCCAAAAGTACATTGTGAATTAGTGTAAATTTTTACTGTCTTGCCTTCAGACAACTCACTTGCTTTTCTGAGGTCAAGTATCTCTGCTCGCTGGACAGAATGAGGGGGATCTAAAGATTCAGCGTACATGGTAGTGGAATCATCTACTACAGCATAACCAGATGATAACATGCCTGAATCATTGTGTCTGTGACAACTGCCATCTACATACAGCACTAGGTCTGGGTTTTCAAGTGGCTCCTCCCTCAAATCTGGGTGCGGCCGTGTTAGGGCTTGGGTATGCTCCAAACAATCATGATCTTCACCCACCTCAAGATCCTCCAGACTCTATGGCTCCCTACCCTCCTCTCTCTGAACCCCATGTGGCAACAAAGTAGCAGGGTTCAATTTAGAGCACCGATGCAAGTGGATGTGACTAGGCTGAAGGAGAGCGAGCTCCCACCTAGTGAGTCTGGCCTGGGTGACCTGTTTAGTATGCTGATCATTCAGGAGTGCATACACAGAATGGGGAACCCAGACATTCAAAATGTGCATCAATTTGGCAGTTTTCTCTAAAGCAAATGCAGCAGCCGCTCTGGCCCTAAGACATGCATGCATTCCCTTTGCTACTGGATCTAACTGAGCACTATAGTAAGCTCTCCATTGTGGACTTGGGTTAGCACAGCCTGTGCATGTCCTTGGACTTCATGACAAAACAAATGAAATGGTTGTGGGTAATCTTGTAGCCTAGAGCAGGGGCTGAGAGGATAGCTTTCTTGAGCTCCTCACCAGCTGTCCTGGTCTTGTCAGTGTGTGTGCAAGGTTCAGCCATAGAATCTGTAGGTCAAGTCACATAATGGTGCGGCATACAAGAAGTAACAAAGAATCCATTATCTGTAATAACCTACCAGAAACTGTCTCGGTCGCTGTTTATTCATGGGAATAGTCAATATTTGTATGGCCGCTACTCTGTCTGGTAGGTGTAGGTGGCTAGGTGTAAGGCAGTGTTCAATGTAAGTCCCCCCTGTCTTTACATAACTGCAATTTCTGTCGGGAGACTTAATGTCCGTTGTCTGCAAGAAATTCAAGCAGAGCTTGTGTCCCCGTTAGGCTATTCTTCTTACGGTCCTCTGTGTAACTGAAAGAAAATCATTATTAATAAGAGACAATCCGGCCCCTATATCAACATGGAGAGGCACTTCTTTACCATCCACCTTACAAGCGGCTTTTAGCTACTAAGAAGAAGAAGAATCAGTGATATCAGTGGGGAAAAAATAAAAATACAAATCCGGGGCAGGAGGACCCAAAGATTCTCCAGTTTCCAGGTCTAGTTCTTCTCTAGACCTATTTGTGCTGGTTTCCCTCTGTAGGTGTGAAAACATAGTGTAATAATTGTCCAATGTCCTGACCTGTCATGTTATGTGTAACACATATCTTCTCTAACATTTCCCATGACTCTTGTGGGGTCTTTTTATAATCTCCCACTTGCTCGGCAAAATCAATCAACTCGCTAGCTGAATATGGTTTTCTCATTTCCTCCTCATTAGGGCCATGTATGGTTTGCAATGGGTCCAATACCAAGCGCTGCTTATATTATATAACAACGGCCAACCAGTATCGCATCGGTTCAGGGAGTCTTTCCAGCAACCCTTATATCAGTCCATAAATAGAAATCATCTTCAAGGCGTGTGGAATATTTCCATATCAAACTTTACTTCATATAATCAGTGAAAAATTACAATATAAACAAAGAGTCTAAAAACCTGGTGCCGTATCAGTTGCACAGTGGCATACGTCCAATATTCATTCCTGAAGTCCTCAATCTTTCTGTGTGGACTTCTGACAGAGCGGATAGTCGCGCTGCAGTACGTGCTGCGACGTTTCGAAGGATTATCTTCCTTTTTCAAGCATCCGTACTCCATTCCATGTTACGTTTAAATACCCTCCCAGTGTCACGTGGGATACATAGCACAATCCTCTTAAAAACACAATTAAAAACAACAATACCAGAACCTCAATACTAGCATCATAGATAACATTTCAAACTAAAATTTTCATTAAGGCCTTTAGGTGCTAGGGACTCTAACGTGTAAATCCAGAATGCTTCTCGTTTCAGAAGCATTGGGATAGTCTACATTCATTCCTGACATTGATCTCCTCCAATACGCACCACTTGAGATCACTCACCTGGTGCCTGGATTCATAGAAGTGGCGTGCCACTGAAGTCTCACCATACTTATTGCTCTCCTGAGTTTTTTCTTGTTGCATCTTTTTCTGAAAAGTACGTATTGCTGATTTATGTTCTGTAATTCTCTGTTGGATCTGCCGGCTTGTCTGTCCTACATATACCCTACCACATGGGCATTTTAGGGCATATATGACATTTTTACTGTTGCAGCTATGGTACCCTTTAATGTCTATTTCTGTCCCTTTCATGGGATGGGCAAACTTTGATCCCTTAATTATGGCGCTACAATTGGAGCATGTCATGCAGGGAAATGTACACTGTTTTGTAGCTCTTATCCTCTGCTGCCTAGTTCTCCTTTGCCTTATGGTATCCGATCTTACAAGATCGTCACCTATCGATTTTCCCCTTTTAAAGATATACCTTGGACGCTTTTTAAATAAATGGCCATATTTAATATCCTTTTGTAATATATGCCAATAGCGATTAATGGTCCGTTTGATAAGTTTGGCTCTTCTTCCATATGTAGTAATCATTGTACATCTATCCTTGTCCTCATTTTTCTTCCTAGAGTTTTTCAAAAATTCCTCTCTATTTATTTTGCCAACCTCATCACCAATTTCTCTCATCTTATTAGAGTCATAGCCTTTTTCCTCAAACTTTCTTATGATTTTTTCCTTCTGTACATTATATTTAATATCATCCGAGCATATTCTCCTTGCTCGGATGAATTGTCCTCGTGGTATTCCGGCCAATACCTGTGGGGAATGGCAGCTGGCTCTATTTAATGTATTATTTCGATCAGTTGGTTTAGTATAAAGTGTTGTTTCAAATCTGTCACTGTCCTCCATTTTACTAACCTCCACGTCCAAAAATTCAATTTTACTTTTATTTTTTGTTAATGTGAACTTAATCAACGGGTGACATTCATTGATATATATTATAAATTCCGACAATTCCGTCTCTGTTCCCTTCCATAATAGAAATATGTCGTCCACATATCTTTTCCAACACACAATGTTCGTTGAGAATGTGGATGAATGGACAAATTTATTTTCAAAGGACCACATATAGATGTTAGCTACACTGGGTCCGGCCGGCGACCCCATAGATGTCCCTTGTTGTTGGAGAAAGAATTCCTCACCAAACCTAAAGTAATTCTTTTTGAGTACCGTTTCAAATAGTGTCATAAGGAACGCTAGATGGGCATTTGTGATGGTGGGATCTAGTGCCAATGCATCTCTAACTGCCTCATATGCTTCTTCATATGGTATATTTGTGAAGAGGCTTTTTTACATCTAACGTACATAACCAACTTGTTTCCCTAGCATCCATGGCTTGCACTATACACAAAAATTCTTTGGTATCAAATAAACATCCTGTCTTTTCCCTCACACAGTTTTGGAGATACCCATCCATATAAGTAGCCAAAGGTTCAAAAATGGAACCTATACCCGATACTATGGACCTGCACGGTGGAGACTTTAGTGACTTATGAATTTTAGGAACGAAATATACAATAGGGACCCTCGGATTCTGTACCTTTAACATGTTCCCCATGGTAGATGTAATAATTCCCGATGTAACTGCCTAATCTATAACCAAATCAATTTCTCGCTGGAATTCCACTGTAGGATCTTTTTTGAGTTTCCTATACACCTTTTGATCCCCTAGTTGTGAAATGGCTTCACGCATGTAGTCGGTTCTGTCCATGACAACAGTTGCCCTGTACTTTGTCGGCTTTTTTAATAATCAAATCTTGATCAGTTTTTAGTTGGTTAATCGCACTTCTTTCTTTATTGGACATGTTGTCACGGGCAGAACCAACAGCAGAATTCCATTTGTTTTTCACCTCTTCCATGACTAAATGCTGAAAAACATCCAAAGTGGCACTCTGTATATTTGGATCAAACTGACTTCTTTTTCCTAATTTCTTAGTTAACCTTTCATAAATACCTTTCTTCATACTACTTTGGTTACCAAAATGCATTTTTAATCTTATACTACGGCAAAGCTTATAGAAATCAACTTCAAATTTAAATAAATGATCTTCACTCCTCGGGACAAAGTTTAGTCCTCTATTAAGAACCTTCTCTTGCAGCTTCGTCAACTCCTTAGATGATATGTTCACAACTAGCGGTTCTGGTTCCACCTTTGTTGCAGTCTCTTTGTTTTGTTTTCTGTTGCTGTTTGTTGTAGTGATTGATTTTCCTCTGTAATACCCGCTCCTCCTAAAAAAGGTGTACTCACTTTTGCTGTTCTCTTCTTCATTGCTGCACGTGTAATCTCCTGATTTGTATCTGATGCGGTGCTTAAGCTTTCAGTAGAAGTATTGCTGTGTGACTGTTGTCTAAACTGGGTGCGTCTTCTGCCAAGATTCTCCATCCATGTGTAAACCCGGTCATGCTGATAATCTTTTGTGTCACGTTCAAACTTCTTCAGCTTTACTTTCAATAATTGCTCTCTCATCTTATCGACTAATTTGAGTAAGCGGCTGGAAGAGCTGATGAAAAAGGAAACCAGCTTAACGATGCATGCTTCCACTATTGCTGAATATGTTCAAGCGTTAAGGATCCCAAGAGGTTTAAGAAGCACTTTACAACCTATTCTCTTAAAAGATGATATGGTGTATAAAGAGAAGTGGTACGCTTTGTCTAACCGCTACTCATTGGATTTGAAGATCCTGACAATCCAGCATTTACAAATCGCTGTAAAGAATGTAAAAACTGATATCGCGGCTTGTGAAGAGGAATATAAAGCAAGTGTGGATATGGAGCAATATGAACGCACACATAAAGAGTTGCAAAATAACATCGATAAGATGAGAGAGCAATTATTGAAAGTAAAGCTATGATGCTAGCATTGAGGTTCTGGTATTGTTGTTTTTAATTGTGTTTTTAAGAGGATTGTGCTATGTATCCCACGTGACACTGGAAGGGTATTTAAACATAACATGGAATGGAGTACGGATGCTTGAAAAAGGAAGATAATCCTTCGAAACGTTACAGCACGTACTGCAGCGCGACTATCCGCTCTGTCAGAAGTCCACACAGAAAGATTGAGGACTTCAGGAATGAATATTGGACGTATGCCACTGTGCAACTGATACGGCACCAGGTTTTTAGACTCTTTGTTTATATTGTAATTTTTCACTGATTATATGAAGTAAAGTTTGATATGGAAATATTCCACACGCCTTGAAGATGATTTCTATTTATGGTTTGCAATGGGTTCAACTTTACTGCCCCCTCCCCTTGCCTTTCACTTCGTGTCCTCCCTCCTTCTATGATGTTTGAAATGTCAATCTCTGTGTATTCTGGCCCTATTAAAGGACTTGGGTGATGTGGTGTATATGCCGGTGGATAGAATAGATTGTGGTGTGAGTCTCTTTGAGGGAGAGGAGGGTATGTGGGAATAATTGAAGAATCCTCACTTAATGTACTGCACTACTCTTTTGTGGATGAGACTGAGGCTTCTTCATGGGACTCTACTGGGGCAGTATGTGTTAAAAGTGAGGATGATACTGGCAGAGATGAAGATATTGGAACTGTGGAACACTGATGTTGTGGGTGTATGTGGTGACTGAGAAGATTGTGGGTCTTCTTTTCTATTTATGAGACCTTGAGTGTCAGTGTTATCAATGTTAGCTTGTGCAAGGGCTACAGAAATGTCTCTACATGTATTTGGGGAAGCAACCTATGAAGGCACATAAACACATCATCACCATTCTCACAATCTGTGACACTAATTCATCTTTGTATTTTTGCAGTGTCTAATGTGGCTGCAGGTTTTGTTTGGTTAGTCGCCTGTGATTGAGATCTGGCCTCATTTATCCAATTTAACATCATTTCTCTATCACCAGGATTTTCACAGCAGGAAACTATTTGATATAACTCCCACTCTGTACCAGCTCGCCATACCTTCCATAGAGTATGTACATCTATACCATATGCTCCAAGCATATGTTTCACAGGACTTCTGGCAGTATATAGAACATACTGTTTCTCACTAGAAGTTGCCGCATTCCCCATGTCCTCTGTGACCATTTGGAAGTCCTTTTTACCAGAGAAAAGTACGGGTCCCGTCAGTACATACTCCGTAGGTTGTGGGAGGCCCCATCTTCAGCCCATAGTAATAGTGTTGTCACAGTCAGTGCATACTCCGTAGGTAGTGGGAGGCCTCATCTTCAGCCCATAGTCATAGTGTTGTCACAGTTAGTGCATACTCCATAGGTAGTGGGAGGACCCATCTTCAGCCCATAGTAATAGTGTTGTCACAGTCAGTGCATACTCTGTAGGTAGTGGGAGGCCCCATCTTCAGCCCATAGTCATAGTGTTGTCACAGTCACTGGCAAATTGTAGGTAGTGGGAGGCCCCATCTTCAGTCATAGTATTTGTTTTTTCATAGTCAAGTGCATAATCCGTAGGTAGTGGGAGGCCCCTCATCTTTAGCCCATAGTCATAGTGTTGCCCACCAGTCAGTGCATATTTCCTAGGTAGTGGGAGGCTTCTCCTTTTCCCTTACCCATAGTATTAGTGTTTGTCACAGTAAGTGCATTACTCATGTAGGTGGTGGGAGGTCCATCTTCAACCCCATAGTCATAGTGTTGTCTTTGTCAGTGCACTTCTGTGGGTGTGGGGAGGCATCTTCGCCCATAGTCCATAGTGTTGCCCAAGTCAGGCACTCTGTTAGGTTGGGTAGGGAGGCCCCATCTTCAGCCCATAGTCTTTTAGTGTTGTCACAGTCAGTGCCATTTTACTCTGTAGGTAAGTTAGTGGGAGGCCCCATCTTCAGCCCATAGTCATAGTGTTGTCACAGTCAGTGCATACTCTGTAGATAGTGGGACGCCCCTTCTTCACCCCATAGTCATAGTGTTGTCACAGTCAGTGCATACTCTGTAGGTAGTGGGAGGTCCCATCTTCAGCCCATAGTCATAGTGTTGTCACAGTCAGTGCATACTCTGTAGGTGGTGGGAGGCCCCATCTTCAGCCCATAGTCATAGTGTTGTCACAGTCAGTGCATACTCTGTAGGTAGTGGGAGGCCCCATCTTCAGCCCATAGTCATAGTGTTGACACAGTCAGTGCATACTCCATAGGTAGTGGGATGGCCCATCTTCAGCCCATAGTCATAGTGTTGTCACAGTCAGTGTATACTCTGTAGGTAGTGGGAGGCCCCATCTTCAGTCCATAGGTATAGTGTTGTCACAGTCAGTATATACTCCATAGGTAGTGGGAGGCCCCATCTTCAGCCCATAGTCATAGTGTTGTCACAGTCAGTGCATACTCCATAGGTGGTGGGAGGCACCATCTTCAGCCCATAGTGATAGTGTTGTCACAGTCCGGAGGCCCTTGACATGAATGATATATAACAGCAATGATGGCCGCCGCCCGGATCATCCGGCCGTATACCTTGTATCACAAAGTGTGAGGTTTCACAGAATGAAGAGCGATACCTTTACAATACACAAAGCTTTACTTGTCACAACCCGTCCAAAAATATATTGATCAATATCCGGACAAAAAATGGGAGCCCTGGGTTTTCATATATTCTTACCCCACTTGACGGAGACTTTTTTTGGGGTGTCACATTTGTTTTTCCCTCCTCGCCTTCCCGGAGCCGTAACCTTTTTATTTTTCCACCTTCATAGACAAGTGAGGGCCCTTATTTTGGGGACAAGATGAACTTTCTAATGATGTTATTCACAGAACCATAGAATATACTGGGAAACTGCAAAAACATTTCAAGTGGGGTAAAATGTGAAAACAACATCCTTGCGCCATGTTTGGGGAGTTTTGTTTTTATGGCGTTCACTCTCCGGTATAAATGATGAGTTCTCTGTATTCTACAGGTTGAATCCAACAAAACCAAACATATATGATTTCCGTTATATCTCAATACCGTACAAAAAAATCCAAACATTTTAAATTTTTCACATTTTCACCCCTGCGCCATTTTCTGCGACCAATAACTTTTTTGTCCTTCCATTGTTTGCGGCTGAAGGACACTTTTTATTGGTGCTAGTTTGCAATACACGCGACTTTCTTGATCAAATTTATTCTAATTTTTATGGGACGTGAAATGACTCCAAATGACTTCTCCGGTGTCAGTGGACAGGGTAACTGATGTCATATTTTAATAGATTGGACTTTTTTGGATGCGGCGACACCAAATATGGGGAACTTTTTTATATTGTATTTTTTTTTTTTTTTTTGCAAAATGGCAAAAGGAGGACATTGGAACTTTTAAGATTTTTTTTTTTTACATTATAAAACATTTTTTTTTTTACTTAGAGTCTCCCTGGTTCACCACTAGGGGTTACAATAATTTCTACAACCTAATGTATTGTATAGACAATGGATTAGGTTGTACAAAAATGGTGGTTTCACTACTTCCTGCCTGGGGCAGGAAGTAGAGAGACAAAAAACACGGCAGCGATGGAAGTCTTCACAAGGCTTGCAGCTGCCCTGTTAAGCCATTGGGAGTCCGCGATTTTGCCACAGGGACCTCAGTCGGAGTGAGGGACAGTGCGCGGCACCATTTCTCATTCATGTAGATGCCTCAGCCATGTTTGCCGCAGCGTCTAAAGGGATAAACAGCTCAGGAAGGTGTCTGGCTGTAAAACCCCCGGGTGTTTTGCTGCAATTAGCAGCTGACACCCGAGGAAAGTTTTTGGGGATCGCACTTGATCTCACTACAAGCCTCATTCCCGGCATTAGGACTTACTCAAATGTCCAATATCAGTAAGGGGTTAATAATCAGAGTTTATTTGACACAATGCAAATATATTACTTTTCTAAATGTCTTGAGATATATATATACAGTATTGTTTGGACTCTAGGACACGCTTTTTTTCCCCCCAAATTTGAGGGGATAACAGAGGTGCGTCTTATAGTCAGAATTTACGGTGCGTGGCCGCCAGCTGTACTGAATGCAGTACAGCACCATTAGTATGCAGGGAAGGAGGCCTCATGCAGGCTTCCACAGCTGCCATGTGTGTACAACTATTATTATGGAAAATAGGGAAAAAAATTTATAGCAAAAAAGTACGGTCTGAAATGCAGTTTTTTTTTTTATCATGATAATTTTTATTCTTTTATAAATTTTCTTTAAATACAAACATTAAACTATGACAATCAGGTACTGGCTGATACATGACAAGAGTAAAATTATACAGTGCCAAGTTACTAGACATTTATAGTTGACTTGTTACTTAGGCACATAAAACCTATAATTCCATACAAGTGATATAACTTCTATAACATCAAACTATTAGAACAAACGGGAGCCGAACTGTAAGTCTGATTATCTTAGGCAGAGTTGGCACAAGTTGATGAGCAGAACAAAGTTTTGCAAGCCATCTCTTCTTACTTTTTAGACCTCTGCCCTTTGGGCTATTTATCTGGAGTCTCCCTAGAGACCCTGCCATCTGATGTTCCAAGTACCACGTTGTACCTAAGAATGGCTGCATAAAGGAGTGAATCTCCGCATCTGTCATAAATGCTGTAATAGAGTGTTCCCATACCTCAAAGAACTTCCCAGTTTGTGCTTCTTTGTTATAAATCATTGCTATTTTGTCCAGCACCATATGCTCCCTGACCGTCTGAATCACCATCCTCATTGACGGGGTTTTTGCCTTAAGCCATTCTTGAAGCAAACACCTCTTGGCTGCCGTTAGAAATATATGTATGAGTTTATACCACTTTCTTGGTCTCCTCTCACCCATTCTCTCCGGAAGACCATGAAACAAAAGGCGTGAGGGGGTTTTTGGGATATTCACAGGGCAGTTTATGTCGTAGCATCTGAACAAATTCAGACCAAAATCTTTGTGTGTCTGGACAAGACCAGATGCCGTGTTTTAGATCTGTGAGAGGTTTTGTACATTTTGGGCACGCCACAATCCGGTCCGGGAAGGATGGGTGAGGTAAAATATTAAACCCATATATGGCTCTATGTGCTAACCTAAAGTTTGGTTGTCCTCCATGCTCATTAACCAAGGCCTTTCTTAACCTGATTCCACCCCTCTAAAACCCCTTTGGCTATGTCGTGTCTTGGAAATCTCGTTCCATTTCTTAAAAAAGTATGCCTGATGTTGGATCATCAAAAGGGACAGCGGAATCCTGCATACAGCTGAGATAGGGTATGGGGCACTGCCGTAGATTTCGCCAGATTATCAACAAAAGTGGTTCTAGTCAAATTAACCATCTCCCCAGCTTTTCCCTTCAGAAAACTTATGATCTGCCTGTATTCCAAGAACTTTGTCTGGTCAATGCCATATTTTCCCTGAACTTCTCCAAAAGAGAGAAACCTTCTTTCCTGTTGGTGAATTAATTTAGATTGCCTGGTGCACCCCTTCTCCTTCCACTGCCTTAAACTTGCTTGACCCTGTCCCCGGGGGGAATTCTGGGTGTCCTTTCCATATCAAATAACCACTAAATTGGTACGGGAGTTTAAATAATTTCCCAGCCGCCTTCCAGGCTCCCATTGTATTCGTGCTATCAAACTTAGACGTGCTACCTAGGGAGTGCAGCATATGGGGTGTGCAAAAGCACATTGAGGTTCCAAGGGGCCATTAAATCTTTTTCTAGAGCCAAATTAGAAAAGAAGGAAGTTCCCTTGATCCAGTCTAGCCCGTGTCGGAGCAATGATGCCAGATTTATATTTTTTAATATCAGGCAGATTAAAGCCCCCATATCCTTTGGCATCATTAATTTCTATCGCAATTTCCCATCACAATCCTTGGGCATTTTTTTTTTCTCAAATAAATTTTAAGAATGCAAAACTTGATCTGGTTCACCAATGTTGTTTTAATAGGAGAGGTATAGTCTGCATTGGATACAGGAGCCTCGAGAAACTTATCATTTTGATAAGTTTTGGTAAATGCATCCACCGAGTCAACTCTGCGCAGATCTTTTTTATTATAGGGGGAAAGTTAAGTTTATAAATAGATTCGGGCGTTTTACGTATATTGATTCCTAGATATTTTATATGGTGTTGGGCTATAGAAACCGGGAGGTGCTGTAGCGATTCTGTTTTAGTATGTGAAGGGGGTGTAAGGTCCAGAAGTTCAGATTTGTCAATATTGACTTTAAAGCCTGAGCTGTTTCCGAATTGAGTCAGAACATTTAATACTAAAGGGACATCCCTATCCGGTCGGGCGCAAAAGAAAATTTTGTCATCCGCAAATAACGCTACTTTTAAGAATTGTTTCCCAATCAGGGAAAGCCCTCAAATTCCTGGACGTTGTTGACTATGTGCCTCACCAACGGTTTTAATGGCAATATTTAAAAAGCAAGGGTGACAAAGGGCACCCCTGCCTCGTACCCCTCCACAGCGTAAAGGGATCGGATAAAAAACCAGGATGGCGATCCTTGCAGATGGGTTGCTATATAGTGACCGAATGTATTGATGAAATCTGCCAAATCCCATTCTAGTCAGTTTCTTTCCCATCCAATGCCAACTCACATTTTCAAACGCCTTCTCGGCATCGATTGACAATAAGGCTGGAGACCTGTGTTTTTGTGGATGGATTTTGATATCATCCAGAACAGTCAATACCTTACGAATGTTCGTCACTGCTGATCTGTTTTTGACAAAACCGATCTGATGCTCAGAGATCAATTTAGGAAGTAAAATAGCGAGTCGGTCCGCCATTATTTTTGAAATTATTTTCAGGTCTACATTAATGAGGGAGATGGGCCTATAGGATCCTAGGATGGTGGGGTCCGTATCAGGTTTAGGTAAGACTCGTATATGTGCTTCATTAATTAATTTGAGAATCCCTTCCCCCTCTAAAAATGAGTTAAATAGTGCCTTTAGCGGAGACAAAATATCTGGGAGGAGTGTTTTAAAAAATTCCGCGGTGTACCCGTCCGGTCCTGGCTAAATGTCGTATCGTCTGGGATATATTGTCATCTGTGATAGGGGCATTTAGGAAGTCCTTATCTTCCTGTGAAAGGGTCGGGATATTTAGCTCAAGTAGCCCCTGCTTGCCTCGCCAGAACTTGTTTTAGATGGGCAAATATAGTTAGAATAGAATTTTTTTAAATGATATCCACAATATCTTTACCTGTATGTTTAAGATTTCCTAGTTCATCCTTAAAGGGTATTAACTGTGACTTGGGCCTGGGACCTTTGCCCAAAATTTCGCAAGCAGTCTACCCGGCTTATACCAAATTTAAATGTGTGCTCACGGTGAAAATTTTTTTGATCTTTCTCTTGTGCACCAATATTCAAGTCCTTTTTGCGTAGAACCTTTATCCCTATTTTCTTGGTTGGAGTGGTCTTTTTAAAAGGTATAACCCTCTTGGTTTGGGTGAGAGTCTTATTTTTGAAATTGACTACCTTTTTCCGGGCCGCTACTACAACATTATTTTCCAGAAGAACCACTTTGGCTGTTTCCCAAAACATTGGGGATGTTTTCAATGATCGGAAGTTTGTCGTCTTGTAGTCAAGCCACCAATTATGAAGCAATTCCCAAATTCCTCATCATTATACAGGTTGAGGGAAAGGCCATATGTATCAGTCCCTCGGGAGTAAAAGTCAGTATCTTTAGGAGAATAGGGGATGGCCCGAATCAATTATACCCTCTATTGTGGCCGCTCTCACTCTTGTCAACATCTGGCGTGCGTTAGAAAATAGTCAAAGCACCAAGTTGCATGAGGAGCAGAGTAAAGGTTATTCCCTTCTTCGGGGGGTGTAAGGTTTCCAAAAATCGACATATCAGGCGTTCCCATAATTCCTAAATTTCCCTTTGTCCCACTTGTTCCCTGTGGAAGATCTGTCCTCAAAGAAAATAATTTTCGAGGGATGTGTCTACAAGTATTTGTTGTGTCAAGTTCTGGAAAAAAATTTGAGAATTCTTAGTTCGCTACCGTTTTGCCAAAAATGCTAAACCCACCCCAATTACAACGGAATCTAGGGGTGGTCCTACTTCGTATCTTTATCTCTCATAGGTCAATTCAGACCTCTCATGTGCAAACGGCCTTTCAAATGCAGGAAAAAATAAAAAAGCACCAACCTTCGAGCATAAGTACATTGATATAACAGCCCGTGGAGGTGGGCGTGGTTGCAGGAACCAAGATGGAGGTATCCATCCTCCAAATATAGTTTAAAAGCAATATGTCCAAATACAACGTATAGTTTTGCACAGAAAAAACATTTCTGAAAAAAACAGTGCGAACCGGGTTTCCCCTGGCAGGGCTGCGGCCTTTTAAATATTTTTTGCACACAGTCCAATACCAGTAGCAAAACCACTGCTAAAAGGGCGAAAAAATAAAATGGACATCTCCAAAGAAGCATTATGCTATCTACAATATATGAAAAATAACTTTGAGATTCTTAGTTTCGCATGTTTTTGGCCAAAAAAAATGCTCACCAACCCCCGACTTACAACGAAGATCTCAGGCGGGTGGCTCCTAACTCTATCTTATCTCTCACTAGGCATCAACTTCAGACCCTCTCACTGTGCCAAACGGCCTTCAAAAAAGCAGAGAATCACATAAAAAAGCACTCCCCAACCTTCAAAGCATGTGCATTGATATAACATCCTGTGGAGATGGCGGGGTGCAGGAAACCCAAGATGGGAGGTATCCATATCCACCTAATATAGTTTTAAAGCAATATGTGCCAAATAACAACATATATCTGCACAAAAGAAAAACATTTCTGACAAAATCAATGCGAACCTGGTGCCACTGGCATGGCTGAGGCACATATATATATATATGCAAACAGTCCCAATTACCGTAGTACACCACTGCTAAAGGGCGAAAAAAAACGACATGGAAATCTCCATAAAGCATTTATGCTATCTACAATATATGAAAAAACATTGAGATTCTTAGTTCGGCATGTTTTTGGCCAAAAAATCTCAAGCCACCCCCCGACTTACAACGGATCTCAGGCGGGTGGTCCTACTCTATCTTATCACTCACAAGTTCAACTTCAGACCTCATCACTGTGCCAAATCCTTCAAATGCAGAGAAAATTAAAAAAAAAAAAAAGCACCAACCTTCAAAGCATAGTGCATTGATATATCAGCCTGTGGAGGTGGGCGGGGTGCAGGAAACCAAGAGGAGGTATCCAATCCTCCTAACTAATTTAAAAATGCAATTATGCCAATACAACGTATTAGTTTCGCACAGAAAAACATTTCTGGAAAACAACAATGCGAACCTGGGTGCCACTGGCATGGCTGCGGCACCATTATATATATGCACACAGTCCAAATACCAGTACACACCACTGCTAAAAGGGCGAGAAAAACACATGGAAACTCCAAAGAAGCATTTATGCTATCTACAATATATGAAAAAAACTTTGAGATTTCTTAGTTCGCATTTTTTTTGGCCCAAAAAATGCTCATCGCAGCCCCCGACTTACAACGGTATCTCAGGCGGTGGGTCCTATTCTATATTAATCTCTCACTAAGGTCAACTCAAGCACCTCGCACTGGTCAAACGGCCATCAAAAGGCAGAAAGAAAAAATAAAAAAGCAACCAACCTCAAAGCATAATGCAGTTGATATCATAGCTGTGGAGGTTGGGCGGGGTGCAGGAAAACCAAGATGGACGTATCCATTCCTCCTAATATGTTTAAAAGCAATATGTGCCAAATACCACGTATAGTTTCTTAGCACAGAAAAACATTTCTGAAAAAAACAATGCAACCTGGTGCCACTGGCATTGAGGCTGCGGCACATATATATACAATGCACCAGTCCTATATCCAGGGCACACCACTGTGCTAAAAGGGCAAAAAACACATGGAAATCTCCAAGAAGGCATTTATGCTATCCTACAATATATGAAAAAAACTTGGAGATCCTTAGTGCGCATTTTTTGGCCAAAAAGCTCAACCACCCCAGAACTTACCACGGGAGCTCGGCGTGTGGTCCTACTCTATCTTATCTCTCACTCGGTCAACTTCAGACCTCTCACTGTGCCAAAACGCTTCAAAATGCAAGAGAGCAAAAATAAAAAAAAGCACCACACCTTCAAAGCATAGTGCATTCGATAAAACGACCGGTGGAGTGGGCGAATGCAGGAAAACCAAATGGAGGGTACCCATTCTTCCTAATATAGTTTTAAAAGCAATATAGGCCAAATACAACGTATCAGTTCTGCACAAAAAACAATTCTGAAAAAACAAGCGAACCTGGTTCACTGGCATGGCTGCGGCACATATTTATAAATATCACACAGTCCCAATACCAAGTGGCACACCACTGCTAAAAGGCGAAAAAACACATGAAAGACTCCAAAGAAGCATTATGCGAGCCTACAATATAGGAAAAAAAACTTTGAGATTCTTAGTTCGCATGTTTTTTGGCCAAAAAATCACAAGCCACCCACTTACAACGGGATCTCAGTCGGGTGGTCCTACTCTATCTATCTCTCACTAATGGGTCAACTTCAACCTCTCCCCCCCCCCCACTGTGCCAAACGGCTCCAAAATGCACGATGAGACAAATGAAAAAAGCACCAACCATCGAAGGCATAGTGCAATTGATATAAACACCTGTGGAGGATGGGCGGTGCAGGACACCAAAATGAGGTATCTACTTCTCCTTATATAGTTTTAAAAGCAAATATGTGCCACATACAACGTATAGTTCTGCACAGAAAAACATTTATGAAAAAAACAATGCGAACCTGGGCCACAAGCATGGCTGTCGCACATATATATATATTTGCACACAGTCCAATATCATTAGCCACAACCAACTGCTAAAAGTCGAAAAATCACATGGAAATCTCCAAGAAGCATTTATGCTATCTACAAATCTAGGAAAAAAACTTTGAGATTCTTACTTCGCATGTTTTTGGCCAAAAAATTGCTCAAGCAAACCCCGATTTTACAACGAGATCTCAGAGCGGGTGGTCCTCTCTATCTTATCTCTCACTATGGTCAACTTTCAGACCATATATATATAGTGCCGCAGCCATGCCAGTGGCACCAGGTCGCATTGTATATTTTTCAAAACTGGTTTTTCTGTGTCAGAGCCGAACTATAACGTTGGTAATTTGGCACATATTGCTTTTAAACTATATTTAGGAAGGAATGGATCACTCCATCTTGGTTTCCTGCACCCGCCATCTCCACAGGCTGTTATACAATGCACTATGCTTGAAGGTTGTGCTTTTTTTTATTTTATTTTTCTTTCTGCATTTTGAAGTCGTTTGGCACAGTGAGGCAGGTCTGAAGTTAACTAAACCCTAGTGAGAGATTCAGATAGAGTTAGGACCACCCGCCTGAGATCCCGTTGTTAAGTCGGGGTAGCTTTGAGCAATTTTTTGGCCAAAAACATGCGAACTAAGAACTCAAAGTTTTTTTCATATATTGTCAAATGCATAAATGCTTCTTTGGAGATTTTCCCCTGTGTTTATCTCGCCTTTTTAAGCAGTGTGTCTACTGTATTGGACTGTGTGCATATATATATATGTCCGCAGCCATGCCGAGTGGCCCCCAGTTCGCATTGTTTTTTTCAGAAAATGTTTTTCTGTGCAAACTAATACGTTGTAATTTGCAATATTGCCGTTTAAACTATATTAAGGATGGATAACCTCCCACTTGGTTTTTCCTGCACCACACCCACCTCCACAGGCCTGTTATAACCAATGTACATGCTTTGGAAGGTTGTGCTTTTTTATATTTTTCTCTTCTGCATTTTGAAGGCCGTTTGGCACAGTGAGAGGTCTGAAATTGAGCCTAGTGAGAGATAAGATAGATAAATGCTTCTTTGGAGATTTTTCAAGTTCTGGAAAAAGCTCTTGTTATCGCCATTAGGCCAATAAAAGTAGTATATAGCAATCTTGGTATTGGCTACAGATAGGACTATTCTAACTAGTCTACCCTCTAGGTCCTGTGTTTGCTCCACTAACGAAATAGGTTTAAATTCTTTTTGATCATATAATGACCCCGGCCTTTTTCCCGACTGCTCCAGACCCGTATACCTCTCCCACCCATAATCTTTTTAACCTAAAAAAGTCCTCTTTCTCTAAATGAGTCTCCTGCAGTAGCGCTATATCTGTTACCTGTTAACTCTTGCCAGTTAGACATGGTAATTGAAATGGTGGTGAATCAATTCCCCTGGTAAACCTAAGACAGAATGGCGGACTATGGGAAATCTTGTGCCTCTTAATGCTGTAATAGAAATAGCTCCCATTAAATTAACCAAACTTTAAAACAATGTAAACAATGAAATCGGCTTATGACCAAAATGAGCCAATAGTGCGGGGAGTCAATCCCCTCTTCAAACCCGAAGGAGAACATAGTGAACCTGTAACTCCCTTCCATTACGGGTTGTGGAACCTTCTCTTTTTTTCTAACATGAAGTGAGAAATTGAAATAATAACCACTCGGTTACTTCCTGAGCGGCATATTGCCTGCCATCACCTTATGTTTGTGCATAGAAACATTACCTCACATACTATCAGTAGAACCCGGTAAATTAAGTACACAGTACCGAAGTCCAGATATGGTGTTAAGTGTCGCAAGATAATGCCTTCACAAACCCCCCCTCCCCTCAGAAGATAAGCCGCCGACTCGCTCACATAAGGCCAGGGGAAGCTCCCCAAGGAGACGGATCCACTTTTTTCAAGAGAATTACACCTTCACTCATTCTTGGCATGATTGTATATAAGTTTTTGTGCCTTATGCCCTGTAATTTATAATCTAAGCTCGGAGTCTCCATGCCCTCATGCCAAAGGAGAAAGGCTGACGCTTGCGCTGCTCTGTTTTGGCTGAGTGCAGGGGTGGTAGAGAGTCCTCCTTTATCACCTTTTAGTTAGCTCCATTGGAGGTGAGACCGGGAGATTTCTCCGGGAGATACCCGGGGTAAAGACCTTTGTTTTGTCCAAATAGGATGTTGCTTCAAGCGGTGTAGAAATGTGGAAAAGGTTAAATTTTTTGTGGAAAATCTGAGCACAGCTGGATACAATAGCAACAATCTCTCTGTTCGTGAAATAGTTTCCGTGCATGCAGTGGAGAAGGCCCTGCACCATTTCACCACATCGCGGAGAAGCCTCAAAGATCTGTAGAGTAACTCTCCCTGTAGACTATAGACTGTGTTCTGTGCCGTTTAAATCTCTCAGATCTCAGCCTTATCCACTAGTGAGGTACATTGACGATGACTTGTCGGGGTCTGTCCTCTCCGCGGTGTTTCTGCCCTCTTGTAGATACGGATCGCCTGTTTTTCTCGTCCTCGTAAGGTGGGACATATTCTGTGGGCTTTCTACTTGCAGCTGACCAGAAAGGCCTATAGTTCAGGGATTTCTTTTCACAGATTTGGCGCGATTTATTCGGGAGATAGATTCTGGAGACCCTAGGTTATTCCCGCAGTTATTCCCACCTGGAGCGGTTTTCCAGATCATCTATTTTTTTCCGAGAGGCCGTTTGTTTGTCTGAGAAACCTCTTGGAGCTGGGATCGTAGAGCGCAGCGTCCATCTCAAGCGATTGAACCTTGAACTCCACCTCCTCCAGCCTATCTCCATGATCCCTGATTCACCCCTGAATATTGTGCAAACTGTGCGCCCACAGTGATGCCAGCGTTTCCTTGCAGGTCAGCGGCGACTGACGAGCTTACTTCAGTGGCAATTTTTATGTAATTGTCCCTGGAGATGGCTTATTACAACTTGCCGCCGATTTTGGAGATGTTTGGGAGGGGTTCGGCGGGATGATTACATTCTCGACCATTCTCAGTTCAGTGTAGGATCAGCCGCCCTTTCTGGCTGGGAGAAATTGGTTTTAGCTCCTTTTTCTGCTTGTTTAGCGCCTTAGATTTCCCCATTCTCACAGATAACGTTCCACACACCCCTTATAGAGTGGAAGAGATATAGATAAGTGCCTCCGGTCCAGGGTGGCCGTTGCAAAGGTTATGCAGCACTATCAGAGTCTGGTCAGGGCCCCTTTTAGTCTCTGAGGTACAAGTTCTGAGGACTAGGAGTCTGTGGAGGGCCAGTGCTGATGTTTTATTATCTCTTAGTGGTGTGCAAAGCTGTATACTTGAGACACAGTTGAGAAGGAGATCCTGCAGTATTTTCCTGCCCCCTCCTTGCTTCTAATAACACATCCTGCTTTCAGCTAATCTGAGAGCCACAGATAGGGATTACTGTGGACTTTTCTGATACTATGGGGTTTAAAAGCTTTCCCCTGTTCCGCTTAGATCCTCCTGCTCCAGAGACTTGCTTAGCAAATGTCAGACTCAGGCTCCCATGCAAGAGCACTTGCTTCCCGCCCCCTCAGACCTTTATTTGCTGCTGCGGCCACTGACCCACTCTTCTCAACTCCTCCTTCCCGGTCCAGCTCGTTATGTCCCCTGGGACTCCCCGCTCCCTCTTTGGCTGAACTTGGGGTCTTTTTGACGGTATAGGCTCAGGTGATTTACTGTGCCGCTCAGGAGCTCCCACACATGCTTCACATCATGTCAGCGCAGGAACAGGAAGTCCGAAATGCAGTTTTTATTGGCACCATTTTGGAACACAGGTGACATTTTTGTCACTTTTTATTCCAATCTTTTGGGGATGTGAAATGACCAGAAAACCCACAGTTTTGGCGTGTGGAATTTTTTCTTCTCCGGTATACAGTGGACGGGATAAATCATGTTATATTTTAATAGATTGGACTTTTATGGATGCAGCGACACCAAATCTAGGGAACTTTTTTATTTCTAAAACTGCATAAAGAGGTGATTTAAACTTTTAAGATTTATTTTTTTAAACTTTTCTTAGAGGGGGAAACCCTCTAAAACCTAGGTGCGTCTTACAGTCCGAAAAATACAATAGTTTGATACTTATGGTTTGACCATGTGATTGGACATGAGCTTTGCATTGGTGCACATTTGTTAGTAATCAGAGCTGAATGGTAGTTGCAGACACTAAGGGTGGGTTTCACCTGAAACGCGTCTGCCTAAGCTGCACATCCTTTTATGAAGACCATGTTTTAATACGACTTGGAATAAAGATATAAAAATAATACTTTTTTGATCATCTCTATCGGGGTTGATTCACTTATGTGCGGGCCCCACGAGTCCTGGAGCTATCTGTGCACCTGAGGGATTGAGATATGGAACATTCATTATACCAGGTGAGCCATCCATTCATTCAATACTTTGCTCACTATCTGAGCACTTCCCTCACCAGAGCCCGGAGAGAGTCGCTGTCTCCATGGATGAACAATATGTCCCTTCAGTGTTACCCCAGTTGTATAGAGGTTTCAGTGGTTTTAAGGCAGTTGGGAGCAGATAAATCAAAGAGTTTGCCAAGCTCTTCTTCTACAACCCGGCTAGTACCCGAAGTTCCCGTCCCAGTGGTGTCCAACTTTGCAGGTAAACATCTCCCTCTGAGAAACAGATTCTAGGACCCAAAACAACCAAACGTGCTAATAAATTCACAAATTGCCAGGCCAGAGAAAAAAAAAGGAACAAAAGCACAACACGTACAATGCTGGAGATAATATCTCACACCCCGGCCTAGGGGCGCTGTAACTCCACGTGATACTAGCACAGCACACTAGTGACAACTGTCACGGTGCACACTGCGGTTCCTGTCACGGACCGCGGTCATGCCGTGCCTCTGCTGGGGTCCCATGCTACTACTTACTCACTTGTCTCAGCTTCTGTCTGTGCTGGCAGAGATGCTCTTATGGACTCCGGTTCTTCTGAGAACTTCATCCTCAAATCTCTGCTGGAGAAGTTTTGCCTGCCTGTCTCCTGTCTGGAGAAGCCCCTGTGTTTCTCATCTGTCAGTGGGGAGATCTTGAAGGAGCCTGTCCAGTTCTGCACCCAGCCTGTGTCTTTGATAATTGGAAGTTCCCACCAGGAGAAGATTTCCTTCTATGTCCTGCCTAATTCGTCTGTTCCAGTTCTTCTTGGTCTTCCATGGTTCCAGCTTCACGGCCCATTCTTGGATTGGAAAATGGATGAAACTGTAAAAATTGGGTGAACATTGCCACTTACACTGCCTCAAACCTGCCCATGTGGAGCAGCCCTGCCCACCCATTTATCTGCCCATTTCTTTTGTGTTGCCAGTGGAGGAGCCTTCAGCGCAAGAAGAGCCCCTGAACTTTGTTCAAGAAGTCGTCCAAGGACACCTCCTCTGGAGGCAATTCCCAGGATACCGAGGAGGAGGTGGTTATCCCTAGTTACTTTAGGTGTAACCAGGTAGCCTGGATGGGAGGGCTTAAGGGGGTCTACTGTCACCGCGGTCATGCCTGTGCCTCTGCTGCGGTCCCCGCTACTACTTACTCACCTGCCACTGCTCCTGTCTGTGCATCTGTGACAGCAGATACGAGTCTCCACTGCTTAGTCTGGCTCCCTGTGCGCGCTGGAGCGCTCCCTAGGATGCGCACACGGCAATACTCGACTATTTAAAGGGATAGTGTCCCAATTACCTGCCCGGTGACCTGTGACCCCTGGCTATAAAAGGAACTTCCTGCCTTTATTCCTGGTCAATTTGTTGTTGTCTATATACGTAGAGCTTGACCCCTGTCTGCTGCACTACTGCTGTTCCAGTGTATAGTATAGTGTATCCTGCGTTACCTGTGCGCTATCATTGCATTATCTGCTGCCTACCTGCCGCTGCACCAGTTCGTTACTACTGCTGTATACCTGTCGCTGCACCAGTCCGTTGTTACTGCTGTATACCTGCCACTGCACCAAGTCCGCTGCAGTCCTGGGACTGCGTTACCTGCCTATGGATACACCTATTGTGTTCTGTCACCCATACCGGCACCTGCTATCCTGTCCTGGACTTTGGCTACCCAAACCTACCCGCAAAACCTCTTCTGATATTATGGAGATGTTCCCTCATTCTAATGCACAAAGGTCTTTTAGTCGCCCCACGTACAGGTTATTGCATGGGCAAAGAATTTTTAAAAATACATCAAGGTTTGCTGATGGGGGCACAGTTTTTGGAATTGAGAAAATATCCATGAATACTAGGAAAGGCGACTTCATCAACATTATGTCCAGAGCTGAGACTAAATGGAGTTTACATTTTTTTATTGAAGGAAGATTCAAGAAATACAAAACAGTCATTAAATGGATACAAAGACTCTTCCCACAATTCAGCCTTTGGTAACATTAGGAAATACACAGGTCACAAATTAGGGACACATAACAGATACTGAGAAGGTGTAAATTAGCACCTCCAGATTCTCTATAGAGACAAAGAATAGGTAACAAGATTCATAGGTGGGATGGAGTCTATACCAAGTAGAAACAGAGTGGATTCCCGGCCTACTGGGCATTGGACTTGGGCTAGAGCTGAGGCTACAGCAAGGACATTAGACCAGAAGGCACATAGTAATGGGCAAGACCAGAATATGTGGAATAGAGATCCATGATCACCACACGATCTCCAGCAGTAGGGAGAGGTATTTGGGTAAATTTTACTAAGATGGGCAGGGGTATAGTACCACCGAGCTAAGAGCTTCAGGTATTGTTCCATAAACTGGAGCTTGCAGATGCTTTATGTGCCCAGTATATTTTTTCTATTTTGAGTCAGAAAAAGTCTTTCTCCCAATTTAGTTTGTTAACCATTTGGATAAATTGGAGGTTTTGTTGAGAAGATCACATAACACTCCTGTTCCTTTATGATATCTCAGCACTGAGCCCCGGCAGATGTTTAGAACAGGAGTCAGAATCTCAAATTTCCTTTCAAGATTCTCTTTCAGAAATTGATACTTGTAGATATCTAAAGTGATCGGACAATGGAATTGTATATTTCTCAACCAATTTGTGGAAAGGGATTAATTCCAGACCATGGTAGAGGTCCTCAGTGGAAGCAATGCCTAATGTCACCCATTGAGTCAAATGTTAGGGAAGCTTCTGGACAAAGCTAGAAGAGGGATGGAAAGTGATGAAGAAGGGATACTAGGGAAGTTAGTAGGAGCTAGCTCTCTCCAGTATCGGAGTGTGCCTGGCACAGGAGGTGAGCCACCAGTGGCCAAGGGTTAATGACACAGGGCCAGAGAGAGGGAAGGCCATGAAGAGCAGGCTCTATGAAGGCCCACAGTTTGTTATTTGGTGGTGCTCTCCATGCACTAACCTGGTCTATGACAGTTGTTATGTGATATGATAAGGCTAGACTCTGCAGATTCATCTTCCTTATCATGAGAGAGGAGGCCAGTCTTGGCCTTTTTGATTGCCAAAGGAATGAATATTTTGTTGCTGAAAGCCTTTAAAATTTGCCTACTGAGAATAGGAAAAGTTCTGAAAAAATATACAGTTTTAGGCAACATAATCCTATTCTGCCCGGCCAGGAATTGTTGAGTCAGGATATTCAGTCAAGTTCATGTTGGAGGGACTTTAGTAGGAGAGGAAAGTTAGTTGTGATGTAAAATAGCAGATGTTTCCCATCTGAAAGGATAAGAATCCTGTAGGTTAGAAGGAGGATTCAGCCCCAATATCAGTGACTGAGAAAGACTAATCTTGTAGCAGGAGAGATTTCTTATTAGAAAACTATTGCTCCAAAGGGTCTGACTGGGCCTTTATTTTGGGTTTTGCTTTGTAATTAATATTCTTAATTTTAGAAAACTTTTCTTTATTTTGTTTTTTTTTGGTTTTTTTTTTTGTATTTGTTTAATTTTGTTTGTTTTATTTTGGGGTAATTACCTCAGGGTTATTAGATCTACATCATTGTTTGACTTTTTGGACTTTTTTATGGGGGGGGGGCAAAGGGCCACTTAGGGCTTGTCCCATGGCATGGTTTATTGGGTGGTTTTTCAGATGGTTTCAGTTTTAGAAACCTTTAAAAACAACATGCAGCTCCCCTACCTTTTTTTAAATCCTTCAGCGCCCCCAGGGAACAGATTTTTTTCCTGTTTTTACACCGGGGGGGCTGAAAAACTTACATGTTCATTTTTCTCCATTTCCAGACAGAAAATTACATTGAACATGAAAATGAGCAAAAGTGATGAATGTTTTTTTGTCAGTTTTTTTTTTGCCCTTTTTTCACTCAGTACATTCAGAAAAAACATTCAAAAACTGCTAAAAATTTGCTGGTTTTGTGTTAGAAATCCCCAAAACCCAGTTAGTGGACAGTTTGCTGGGGTCAGAACCCCAGATTTTGCCCCTTTGCCTAAGAACCCCCCCTTGGGTTTCCCTTTGGGGGCCTTGTAGATTTTTATTTCCCAAAAAGGGGACATCATAGTTACTGCATAATACACATAAATTAGACCCCCCCGGCCCGGGATGTTAGGTAATACCACTGTCTTTTGTGCGTGCCTTTTTTTTTGCTCTGAACAGAACTTTATTAGAAATTTGGGTTTATTTTGGGCTCTGAACTATTTTTTCTAAGAGTATAGTTTACTGAAATGCCCAATTTTGATTTGCCATGGACTAAATGAGTGAACAAAATTTTAAGAGCAGTTAGAGTTTTAAAATTTGGGAAATTTGTGTTTTTGGAAAATTTTTTGATTTAAACCCCCAAAAAAAAACCACCATAATATAGTGTTTTAAAATTTTTTTAAAAACATTTTCACATTTGCCAAATTTCTAAAAAAGCAAATTTTTCGTACTTTTCTTTCCTCCTGTGTGAATTATCTTATGTGCAATGGGGTGGGATTTATTTTTCCCACTTCAAACAAAAAAAGGCTTCCTCCTGGTAAATTCTCCATGTAACAAGAATATTTCTTTAAAAATTTCCCAATTCTTCTGAAAAGTTTTCCCCCTTTTGTTGAATTCCTCATTTTAAAAACTGTTTCTATAAAGTTTTCCCCACTTTTGGGAACATAAAAAGGTTTCTCCGTTGATTTTTCATGAATAAAATGTCTTTCCTTTTTTAAAAGTTTTTCCACTTCTGACATGAAAAGGCTTCTCCCCTGTTTTTTTTCTCTTGTTTAAAATTGATTTATCTTAAAGATTTCCCCCTCGAACATAAAAAAGGGTTTTTCTCTGTATTTTCTCTCATGTTAACAATTTTTTTTTAAAGATTTCCCACTTTCTACTTGAAAAATTTTTCTTCCGTTGTTTCTTGTTTAAAAAGATTATTTATTTTAAAAAATTTTCCCCACATTCTAACAAAAAAAGTTCTCTCCTGTGTATTTTTTTCCATGTTTAACTAGATTGTTTTTACTTAAAGATTTCCCCATTCTGAACATGAAAAAGGTTCTCCCCTTGTGAAATCTCTCTGTTTAACTAGATATGTTTCCTGTAAAAGATTTCCCCACTTTAAACATGAAAAAGGCTTCTCTCTGTTGAATTCTCTCATTGTAACAAAATTTTTTTTCTGAGTAAAAGTTTTCCCCACATTTGAACAAAAAAAGGGGTTTCTCCCCCTGTGGGGATTTCTCTGTTTAACTAGTTTGTTTTAGTAAAAGTTTCCCACATTCTGAACATGAAAAAGGCTTCTCCCTGTTTGAATTCTCTCGTGTTGCTAGGTTTAATTTTGTAAACGTTTCCCAAAATGACCACGGGAAAAAATTTTTTCCGTCTTTGGGGCCTTCCCTGTGAAAACCCCACGTGATGGGTCAAAGGTGGTTCAGCCATTTGGGGGAATTTTAAACAGTCACACTCATGGTAACCCTCAATGGGGTCAGTAGAAGGTTCTTTATCATTGGGGGATTATATGACAAAATCTGCACTTCTATAACTTCTGTTTTGGGTAAAGGGGAAGGTTCCTCATGATGGAGGGCTTTTTTTACAGGGCTGTGCTGTGAGTCCTTGGGGGTTACATTAAGGTACTGTGGTTTCCCCTGAAAAGTGCTGCATGATATCTTCTACTTTATAATTTAGTGATGACAACCCTTTCCTTAGGGAAATTACATATTCTGTTTAAAAAAAAACATTTTAAACATTCTTTTAGGGCGGTAAACTCATTTACTTTTTTCTAAGTTATTTTTGCAAAGCCGGGTGGCTCAGCAGGCCCCTTATTTTGACCAACCGTATTTCCCACTCACATAGCTCATTTAAAATTCCCCGTGGTGTGCAGGCTTGCTAAGTAATAAGGGGTGGCAGGCTGCTGCACCATCCCTTGTTTTGAGTATAGGGGAATTTTTTTAAAAAAAAACGCAAACATTTGCGTACCACTTGAGGGTACTAACATATGGGAAAAAAATAATTAGAAACAAAAAAACCCAAGTGGATCAAACAAAACGTAAAAGGGGGAATAAAAAAAAAGAAAGCGTTTTTGCTACAAAAAAAGGAGGGCATGAAGAGGCATAAAAAACTATAAGGAAAAAAATAAAATTTGTAAAAAAAAAATTTAAAGGGAGCAAAGCTTGAGACGAAAGCTTTTGCCATAGAAAATAAAAGTAACCCCAAAAAAAATTTTTTACTATTAAATATAAAAAGATAAAAAGAAAAAGTTGGCTTTAAAAAAATATGAGGGAGGACTGTAGAGGGGCGAGAGAAAAAACAAACCCTTTAAACAATTTCTTTTTCCACTGTATTTACCGGGGAAGGCTTCCTTTGTAACCAAAAGGGGGGAGGGAAATTTTCCCCCCCCTTTAAAATTTTTTTTGTTAACCCAGGAAGAAGTGCAGCTCTGCCTTAGGGAAACTTAAAAAAAAAAATTCCGGTCCTTATGGTTTAACCCAGTGTCCTAAGGGAGTTAAGTAAGTGATAAATAGGCCCCTTTTCTAAAATTTATGAAATTTAATAACGGGGGATGTCCCAAAGGATTGGGATCAAATGTGGTGCCAATATTCAAAAAGGGGGCAAAGTGATCCCGGAAAATATAGGCTAAAATGTTTGAGGGGTTTTAAGAGATGCTATCCTGGACTTCTCCGAAATAAATGTATAACGCCTTCCAGCATGGGGTTTTTGAAGGATGGTCCTGTAAACTAAACTCAAACTTCTATAGGGGAAATTAGTTCCAGACTGGATCGGGGGGAGGGATTTGGATGTCATATATTTGGATTTTTTTAAAGCATTTGATACTGTTCCAATAAAAGGTTGGTAAGTAAAATGAGAAAATTGGGACTGGGAAAATGTGTGCAAGTGGGTAAGCAACTGGCTCATTTACAGAAAACAAAAAGGGGGGTAATTAACGGTGCATACCCGACTGGGTCCCCTTTAAATAGTGGGGGGACCACAGGGGTCGTATTGGGCCCTATCCCCTTTAAATTTTCATAAAAAATCTTACCAGGGATAACAGTAGAATATCATCTTTGCAGGGTGATACTAAGCTCTGTAAAGGAATTTCCACACAATGAGGATAATGTGTTAAAAAACAAAGGGATCTGGATAGGTTGGAGGCCGGGCCCGGGGAAGTTGCAGATGAGGTTTTTAACACTGAAAATGCAAGGTTATGCCCAAAAAGGTTAAAAAATCCATTAATGATTACATGTTAAATGGGAAAAAAACACTGGTAAAAGTGACTGGGAAGGACTTGGGAATCGGTGGACATAACTTTAACTGTAGCACCCAAACAGGCAAGCAGCAGCCCTCTAGTAGGTCATTTGGGGGTGCAATAAAAGGGTTATTGATGCACAGAACATTATTTTCCCATTATACAAGTCACTGGTTAGACCACACAGGGGATATTGGGGACAGTTTTGGGCACCAGTGCACAGGAAAGACATTGTAGAGCTTGAACAGGTACAAAGCCGGGCAACAAAAATAATAAAAGGACTGGGTGGACTACAATACCCAGAAAGATTAGCAAGGTTAGGGTTATTTAGTTTAGAGAAAAGACGGCTTCGGGGGGACATAATAAATATGTTTAAATACATTAAAGGTCAATATAGAGATCTCTCCCAAGATTTATTTATACCCAGGACTGTATCTAGAACAAGGGGGCATCCTCTACGTCTGGGGGAAAGAAGGTTTCTACATAAACATAGAAAGGGATTCTTTACTGTTAGAGCGGTGAGACTGTGGAACTCTCTGCCAAAGGAACTTGTCATGGTGAATTCAATAACAGAGATCAAAAAGGGTTTGGATGCATTTCTGGAGCGTGATAACATAACAAGTTATAGTGACCAGGATTCTGGAGAAGGGTCTGGATACATTTCTAGATGTAATAATATAACAAGTTATAGTGACCGGGATTCTGGAGAAGGGTCTGGATACATTTCTAGATGTAATAATATAACAAGTTATAGTGACCAGGATTCTGGAGAAGGGTCTGGAGAAGTTTCTAGATGTAATAATATAACAAGTTATAGTGACCGGGATTCTGGAGAAGGGTCTGGATACATTTCTAGATGTAATAATATAACAAGTTATAGTCTCTAGGATTCTGGAGAAGGGTCTGGATACATTTCTAGATGTAATAATAGAACAAGTTATAGTGTCTAGGATTCTGGAGAAGGGTCTGGATACATTTCTAGATGTAATAATATAACAAGTTATAGTGTCTAGGATTCTGGAGAAGGGTCTGGATACATTTCTAGATGTAATAATATAACAAGTTATAGTGACCAGGATTCTGGAGAGGGGTCGTTGATCCAGGGATTATTCCGATTGCCAGATTGGAGTCGGGAAGGAATTTTTTCCCTAAAATGAGGACAATTGGCTTCTACCTCATTGGGGTTTTTTGCCTTCCTCTAGATCAACACTATAGCAACACTTTAGCAAAATAGGCTGAACTGGATGGACGTCTTGCCTTTTTTCAGCCTTACAAACCATATAACTATGTAACTATGTAATGTTGATAAGTCCTGTTTACTACCTTTAGACGCAAATGTCCCCTCGCAACAGGTGGGAAATATCCCGCTTAAATGGTCCTCCCAATGCCCCTATTTAGGCAGAATTTTGTGCTCTAAATGTTGCCCCACTGATAGCTTCTCTGCGTAGTAGGGTTAGCGGAGTTAGTGGAGTAAGCTCTCTTCCTTATGGCCAGGATTAGTCTAGTGAAGATGGTCCTGTTCCCAAAAACACTGTATACTCTCCTGCAATCACACATTTATTTAAATGACACGGTCTTCCAGACTATTAATTCGATTTTACTCTCTTTTATCTGGAGCAATGGGAGGGTCCGGCTATCTTTGCAAGTCTTACAACATCCTTGGGATTTGGGCGGTGCATCCTTCCCTGACCTACGGCTCTACTACTGGGCAGTGCAGCTCTCTCCTCTAGTCAGATGGCACACCACTGATTGTGTGAGGGTCACGGAACTGTTACTTAAACCTATAGGTTTGTCCCATGTGCTTCCCTCCATTTCCTCTTCTCACTTCACATGCTGGTCAGTTCTCGGGGATTCTTCGGCAGCATATGCTGGTCTAGAGGCAGGTTAAAAGTTTATATTACACCACGGGTGTAGACAAGTACACACCACTTTGGCATAACACTGCCTTGCAGGAATAACTCACTCTTGATGGCTCTAGTTGGCAATGGAGGGGAGTGCTGTACCTCTTTCAGTTGTATGAAAACCTTACTCTTAGATCTTTCCAAGAGTTGGCCCTCGAGTTCGCTATCCCAAATACGGAGTTCTTTCGATATCTTCAGATTCGGTATGCGCTGCAGACCCGATTCTCCACTACTCCACTGACCTTCCATGACTACCCCATTCCCAACATGCTGCTTTCTCCCCAAGCCGAGGCCTTATCTCCTGTTTTTATATGTCGCTAATGAGAACAAAGTTGAGTGCCCCGTTTCAGGCTAAAAAGACCACATGGGAGTTGGATGTAGGGCAGATGCCAGATGTTCAATGGGGGCTGGCGTTGGAGGCACCCAAGATAGTTTCCCAAAAATATGGCGAGCAGACCACTCAGCTATA
>JAODAL010013338.1:0-30000 GCA_025379985.1 Phyllomedusa bahiana | reverse complement strand
TTTTTCAAACGACCATTTTTAATGTTTGCGTGCTTTTATGGGGGTAAGTCTCTGATTATATACTCATCATGCAATGCACCTTTATTAATGACAACCACAGGTTATACCTTCCGCTGCAGAGTCCCCACCTGCTATTCAATATGCCTCCAATATTAGTGCAATGTATATTTACCAACGGAATGCTTCCGTTAATAAAACATACTTTTTTATTTCCAAATCTTACATAAATATTTGAATGTACTGCGGTAAACAGATTCCACACTTCACTTTCTATATATGTATTATCATTTTGTCATTAACATGTGTTCATTGAAGTTTCTACCCTTTACTTTGCGTAGTCGCATGGGTGATTCTGTCCACAGGGTGGACTTGTTGAATTTCAGCGTCTGTGCTGTGTGAGCCTTCATCAACACTACATCTCAAAAAAAGCGCGACATCTCGCGACGGTTTCGGAGAGCTATCACGCCCCTCTTTGTCAAAAAAGCATAGAGGTAACCATGGATACATCCACTTATATATTGATGTCCTGTGTGTATCAATGTCACATTCATTACTCTTCAAAAACAATATTAATAAAAACAAGCAGTATTGCACAATCGTATGACGGCCATATAACATATTTATCTTTTATTCTTTTATGCCCCCGTATCACATATCTGGTAGCTTACTTTTGGTTACTTCACATAGCAGCTGGGCATATACATAAGTAGATCCAAAATATGGTCATTCTAGTGGTTGATCCACCTAGATTCAAATACCAGAGAGGGAAAAGTGTAGGTATTGTCATCATTAGGTCAGACCTACAACAAAAAACAAAAAAAAGGAACAAACACTAATAGGGAACACATAGGAAAGGTACATTTGGTTGTCTTGCGTGCCAAAATTTGTAATTAATACAAATAATAAAAGGTGTAGAATATCGCATCCAATGAAAGGGTACCCTATATTTTAAAAAAAAATTAATAGCAAATTCCAGCAATGTCATATAAATGTAAAATGCGCTTGGGGGAAAGCATTATATTGGCACAAACAACAAGACCTGCAAGTGTGAGGAATTTCATGAACATTAGAATCACAGATAAAAATTGTTCAGAACTAGAATGACAAAACAAGGTTATAAAGAAAAAGACGTAGAAAATAAAAAAAATTTGGTGGTTTGATACAATGGTGGCCCAGACAATTTTGATTTGGAATCTTGGGGTCAAAAATGTATGGGATCTGAAATAGTGTATTCTAGAAAAAGTAGAAGCATAGGGATAACACATATTTTAAAATATAATTTGTTACAAAGAGAAGTATTTTTGGATTCTACCCAATATGCAAACCAACTGACACCAATGGCCTAATGAAGAGTGCATATTGGAACAACGTCTAGTTCTGAAACACATCAGTGCTATGTGAAGTAACCAAAAGTATGTGCTACAATAGGCTACGGATATAATGGAATAAAAGATATAAATATGTTATATGCCGTCATACTGATGCATACCGCCTCGTTTTTATTATTAATTGTTTTTAAGGATAATGAATGTACATATTGAGACAAACAGGAATCATATATAAGTGATGTATCCTATGGTTACCTATATGCCGTGACCCAAAAAGAGGGCGTGTAGCTCATCGAAACGTCGCGAGAACCGTTAGCGCTGTTTGAGAGGTGAGTGTTGAGGAAGGCTCACACAAGCACAGACGCCTGGATGCAAACAAGTCCACTCCGGACGGAATCTACCACATGACGGATACGCCAAAGTAAAGGAGATACTTCAATGAACCACCAGGTGAATGATATATGATAAATAAATATATAGAAAGTGGAAGTGTGAGGAATCTGTCTTACACTGGACATTCAAATTTTTATGTAAGATTTGAATAAAAATTTATATGTTTTATTACAGAAGCATACCGTTGTATATATACCATTTGCACTAATATTGGAGCCAACTACCAACCAGTCTATAACCTTTACTTCATCTCTAAACTCCTGGAACGCTTGGTCTACTCTCACCTAATCCGCTATCTCTCTAATAACTCTTCTCGATCCTTTAGAATCAGGTTTCCGCAATTTACACTCCATAGAAACTGCTCTTGCTAAAGTCTCTAATAGTGATGAGTGATTCAATCGAGAAAAGTTAAAATTGAGTCGATTTTTAAGGTTATCTAGATCTCAATCCGATCCATTTTTTTTAATGGAAAAATCGGATTAAAAAATCGAGATCGAGACTGCAGATTGTGCCATTTTCGCTGCTTCCTGTACTTTTGGTGGCCAATCAATGCAGAGCACAGAGGGGGGTCAAGAACATCACCAGTGAGGGTGTAGGGATTTCATTGGCTGCAAAAATCACATGACCCTGTTTTATGTATGTGATTGTATTTCCTGGCCAACGCCATTACGATTAGAGACTGTGAACTGAACACACTGCTCTCTCTGCTATGCTTGTTTCAAAGCAGGCAGGCACACCATTACCCAGTGATTTCACAACGGAAAAGCTGCTAGATAGATTAGGAAATCCTAGACTGTAGTAGTTAGTTAGGGATTTTGATATGTCTGATGACTGCATCTTTACCATCTTTATTTTGATTGCCCAAAAGTTCCTTGCTGCAGTTTTGGGGGGACAGCTTGTGCAAAAGACACTGTTAGGAAAACTCTCAAAAGAAATCGCTATGATATACTGGTTTCTTGCAGAAAATTTCATTCCATGCTCAAAAGTTCCTTGCTACAGTTTTGTGGGAACATCCAGTTTACAGGACACTGTTAGGAAATCTGCTCTAAATAAGAAATTGCTGTGATTTACTGGTTTCTTGCAGAAAATGTCATTCCATGCCCCAAATTTCCTTGCTGCAGTTTTGAGGGGACAGCTGATATACAAGACACTGTTCTTCCATAAGACTTCATTTCACAGATATTCCATAGAAAATATTCTGTTTATAATCCTAGTTGCCTGTTGCAAAGTATAAGGATTCAAGAACACTTTTGATGTGCTTTCTTTCTGTCAGGGTTATTCCATAAGACCCCACTTCACAGATATTCCATAGAAAAAAAATTTGTTTCTAATCCTAGTTGCCAGTCGGAAATTATAGGGATTTAAGAACACTTGTGATTTATTGTTTTTGCAGTACAGTTATTCAATATGAGACTGTGAACAAATCTTGACCTTTTTAATAATTATCTTTTTCAACATGGAGTGAACTAGAGGTGGTAAGCGAGCAAGGAGAAGCGTAGGACGTGGAGCTAGAGGTACAAGATAAGACGCCCTTCCAGTGCTCCAGCCAGCATACAAGTGAGCACATCGTCAGTTGCAGGACCGTCAGGGTTGTCATCGCTTGGCCGATTCCATGTGAATCTCAGTACTGAAGAGCGTCGCCAATCTGTTCTTCAGTGGTTAACACAACCTGCATTGGTTAACACAACCTCCTCATCCTAGCAGTCATGGCCACAAATGTCATCGTCATCATCATCATCATCATCTAGAAAACAATATTTGGCTTTGCAAATCCAAAACATTTTTTGAAAAAAATGAGTACAGGTGCACACTAGTGTGGCAGCAATATACATACACATTCCAATATCAGCAGCACACTATTAACTAAAAAACTATCAAAAGGCAAATAGAAATTTTTTGAGGAAAAGCATTTCTGCTACTTAGGATCCCTGAAAAATGTTTTAGGTTCTTTTGTTCCATTTTTGATCAAGCTACATTGGGGACTCTTTCATTGATTTAAAAACCTGTGAAGGTGGGTAGAGTATGAAAAAACAAAGAGGGGGCAGCCACTCCCCCATACACAGTCTAGAAAACAATATTTGGTTCTGCACATCCCAAAAACTTTTTTGAAAAAATGAGAATAGGTGCACACTGGTGTGGCAGCAATATACATCACATTCCAATATCAGCAGTACACTATTAGCTATTCTAGACTGTATGGGGGAGTGGCTGCCTCCTCGTTGGTTTTTCGCACTCTACCCATCTTCACAGGTTTTTAAATCAATGCAGAGTACCATGTAGCTGGAGCCTTCTCTCCCTGAAGTGTAGAGGTCTGAACAGGCCCCAAGAGAGGTAACGTTAGTGTAGGTTTCCACCTGTATTGAGGTCCCCTTGCTGGTTGGGAGGTGGGCTTAAGCAGTTTTGATCAAAAATGTGAACTAAGAACCTCAAAAATTTTTCATGTATTTTTCAAGTAGCAGAAATGCTTTTCCAAAAATTCCTGTGCTGTTGATATTGGAATGTGTCGTCATCATCATCATCAGTCCAACCTGAAGCAAACTCAGCCCAAATGTCAACCAATGTACCGCTCCATATAATCCATATTCTGAAGAGATCTTTGATGACACAATGCGGTTGGGGTAAGAAGGCATTTCAAAATATAAAGGACAAAGAGAGTGATTTTGCCTGCTTTGACGCCCAATCGCTGATGCCCTCAAAGTAGGAGAAGGAATCTGGTCAGTCGGCAATAATACCTCGCAGTACCTGTGGCTTCTAGCCTGCAGCTTGAGGATGTAGACTGTCAGGACGAGTAAGTCACCTGTGTTGATGATGACATTGTGGATCCAACATGGTCTTTTCAGCAGCAGTTGCTTGCGAGCGCCTCAACAGTGGAGGAGGAGGATGATGGGGTAGTGTCAGTGCAGGTCCGGCCTCAGAAAGGCAGAGGGCGGTTGCACAAGTCCGCTGACATTAATCCGCCAGCCATGGTCAGTGGTGGCAGCGGGAACACCGCTACTTGGTTTTCACCGTCGAAGAGGTCCAGGACCTGTGAAGCCTGGTCCTTTTTCCATCAAGCCTCATATTCGCCGAATGACGTCATATGCCGGATTTGCCATCAATGTGTCATTAGAGTTTAACCACCACGAAAATGACCAGCCATATGCATTTAAAGAATGAATTGGGAATTCCGGGGGTGGAGCTACCGAGAGTAGCAGAATTTTAGAAGAGCTCCTGATCTCGTGCCTAAATCAAACATTCCTGGGGCATTTATTACACCTAATTTGTGCCCAGGGATTGATTACAGCATAGCCCGACGGGCTGAGGACGGCCAGAGAAGGACAAATCCCCGGACAGTCCAGGAGCCAGGTTTGCTCCGCAACCCGAAGCTGCTAGTTGCGGCAGACTGTGACTGACGGCACTCCGGATAGGAGGAAGAGAAGCCGAGGCGAGCCTGTGGGCCCCAACAACAAGCAACACCCGACTGCGATCCCCACCTACCTTCTTGCCGGAAGGAAGGATCGGGCGAGAAGCACGGCAGAGTCGGTGTGCCGAGAACGGCGAGAGCGGAGGTCGCGGAAGCCGGGAGGAGTCCTGTGCGGCGCCGGAGGCCAGGTCACGATGATCGGTGACGGCCGGAGGTGGTGAGTGAGGCGCACTCCCTGGCTTCGGGAGGTGAAGACGAGCAGGTGTGGATGGAGAGAACCGTGGACGGCAGCACGTGGCCCTCGTGCATCCCAGAGATGGAGGACGGCTGTGGCGGAGAGGAAGCGGGTGGCCCTGCGGTGGAGAGACCCTACCCACACACCGGTAACTGGGTGGGAGAACAAAGGAGGTGGTGGCAGGTGGTGGAAGCATCTGAGGGCTGTACACTAGTCAAGGCGGTCCCCACGTGGCGGCGGAGCTGTCGGCCATTTTGGCGGGACTGCTGGGCATCTTGGCGGGACTGTCGGCCATCTTGGCCCTGTGAGGTGTGGGCTCCCCAACACCAGGGAGACTCGGGAAGTAAAGCTGCCCGGCGCTCAGTTGTGTTCAGGCTGAGCTAAATTAACATTATCACCTGCAAAACCAGGCAGCGCACATCCTTAATCATAGGAGGAGAAGTTTGGGGAGTGAAGAACTGGCCACTGCATTTATCTCTCCTTCTCCCTCCCCCTCTTCCCTTTACAGTGCTTAGAGGTGGCGGGACATTGATAAATCTGAAGTGACTGTGGGGACTGAAATCCTCTGGCGCTATTATCATCTTGCTAGATGTGCTCATTGTAGGCAGTGCTGGAAACCAGGGGACAGGCAACGTCTTTGAGTATCCAAATCATTTGGCGCAGTTGGAGGGGAGAGACACTACATTGAGGGGAGGCAAGGGGTAGTGGCACCCATTTGTTTTGAGCTCCGGGACTTGGATCTTGGTCCTTATAGAGTGTGGACCTTTGCTGCATCTACAGGGGGTGGGATACGGGAGAGTCATTGTTGTGGAATAACATCCTAATGCCAGGACTGGACTGTCTGACTTTCCTGATCTCACTATCTCTCTTCTAGCTGCAGGAGGGAATCTCATACGGTGGTTTAGTAGCTGTTAATATTCCTCTAATACTCCCAAATTTCTTCCAAAAAGGTTCAGGCGTGCTGGCTCTGAACCCTAGAGGGAGCCAGCGGTCTGCATTTTGCTCATTTGGTAACGTTGATATCTTAAGCATGAATTGCAGTGGAAGAGTCACTTGGAGAAAAAAGGCCACATAGGTCCTGGGCTTCCAACCACTGTGACATCCTCTGTCTCCTCCTCCACCACTTCCAAGACCAAGCGGTCCTCTTCTGCCAATGTGCTGGAGCAGCATGAGAAAACTCCATCCCCAGTCCCACCACCGCCAGAGACGCAGCCTACCCCTTCTCCTTCCACCAGCCAGCCATCTGTGTACCAGGTGTGGGAGCAGAAGAAACGCTTTCACCCCAAGCATCCCAAAGTTAAAAGCCTGAGAGTCGGCATTGCCGGGCTTTTGGCCTTGGAAATGTTGCCTTTCCACCTGGTGGACACAGATGGGTTCCGCCACGTCATGGTCCTGGCATGCCCCAATATCATGCCGAGCAGGCATTTCTTTGCCAGAAAAGCTGTCCCTGCCCTGGCCAGTCATGTGGCAGAAAAAAATCTCCAGCGCATTGGCTGCATCTGTGTTCACCAAAGTCCATCTCACTACAGACACATGGACTAGTAAGAACGGTCAAGGGGCGTTACATCTCACTAACTGCTCACTGGGTGAGTTTGGTGGATGACAATGCCTCTGGTGATGGGTCTCGGCCGACACTCTTCCACACTGCTGGGATGGTGCAGAGTTCAGCTCCCCCATCTCCATGGGTAGCATCACGTGCCAAGAGAAACCAGGCCGTTCTGAAATTAATGTGTTTTGGAGACTGTCAACACACAGGTCAAGAGTTGTGGACAGCTCTGCGCATTGAGACCGACCAGTGGCTGGGTGCTAAGAATCTGGCACCAGGCAAGGTGGTTTGCGATAATGGGAAAAATCTCCTTGCTGCCCTTAAGATTGGTAGACTTATGCACATCCCTTGCCTGGCACACGTCATGAACCTAGTTGTGCAGAAATTACTCAAGCATTACCCCGGTCTTCATTGTCTACTGAAGAAGGCTCAAAGTCTTAGCTCACACTTCCGGCATTCGCACCCTGCTTTGGTCCGACTGGCAGCGTTGCAGCGTCATCTGGGCCTCCCCGTCAATCGTTTCATTATTGACGTGGCAACATGCTGGAATTCCACCCTCGACATGCTCCAGCGATTGTGGCAGCAGCGTAATGCCATTATGCAGTAGGAAGTGTTGCATGTCCTGACGAGCAGTGGTGCGGACCTTGGGGTGTTGACCCATAGAGAGTGGAGGCAGGTGAAGAATCTCTGCACCATCCTTCACAGTTTTGAAGATGCCACCAAAATGGTCAGTCAGGACGCTGGCATTGTCAGCATGACCAGTGTGGTCATATTTTTACTGGAACAAGTGTTAGACACTCTGTGGCAGCAGGTCAAGGCAGTGATGGAGGCGGACACAGAGCCTTAATCGCAGGAGGATGTAGAAAGCCCGACTGTTTGACAAATTTATAGGTCTTCTTTAGGCGGTGGTTTGGGGTACAGGGCTGGTGCAGGATGGCATTTCAGCTCACAGGGAACAGTGCATGAGGTTAGCCAGGGCTGTGGTGACGCTCAGGATGAGGAAGTGGAGGAGAATGATGAGGCAGGGCTGGATACCGACGGTACCGGTTTCCCTTCAGTGGTAAGAGGTTGGCACAGATTTCCGGAGGAAGAGGAAAAAGTTCTGTTTTGTGCCCCTCGACCCCGAGGCTTGGGATACCCTGGCAGCATCTCACACGAGTGCTTGGATGCTACATTACCTGCAACATGATCCACGCATCAAGACAATCAAAATGAACAGTGGTTACTGGGTGGCCACCCTCCTTGATCCACATTGCAAATCAAAAGTGAGCAATTTCCTTCCTCCCACACAAATTGACAGTAGAATACAGGAATTTGAGACAGTGCTCATTGACCAACTCGAGACATCTGTTGCATCTTCTTCATGTTTTAATGTCACGATGGAACAATGTCAGCAATGTGCCAGCAGTTAGTGGCAAGTAGCCGCAGCAGCAGACATTGTGGCAGAAGCCTACTGGGTGACATAGCAACCGTTTTTACCACCTCACCAATGCCTGTAAGGCAGAGCAGCATTCAGACAAACAGAGACCGCCTTAAGACCATAGTCCATGACTACTTGCGGCTCAACCCAGATGTTTTTGGACTTGGTATGGACTCAATTGACTTTTGGTTGTCCAAACTGGATGAATGGCCTGATCTTGCTCATCATGCCATAGAGGTTTTATCCTGCTCAGCATCCAGAGTTATCTCGGAACGCACCTTCAGTACAGCTGGCGGGGAGATAACTGACAAACATATCCGTCTTTCCCCTGAGAATGTGGATCGTTTGATATCAAAATGAATCAAGCATGGATCTCTGACGATTTTGTTGCCCAGTTGCCAATGTTACCGACTAGTAAACTGTAGCACGTCTTCTTCACAATGTGAAATACACATTCCACATTGAAAAAAATCTTATTCCAAATACTCATTTCTTCTGGCAGATTTTATTCTGAGTCTCCAAAAGGTTATTTTTGCTGGTTTTGGGGTCAGGCTACTGTAAAAGGGGTAACAGGGGTGCCAATGGGGAAGTACTCCTGTAAGGAGCCCTAATCAAAAAGGGGCCCAGTGACATGTTAAAAAATAGGAAGTAGTAATGGGTGGGGGCCCCATTTGATTTAGCTGCATGGGGCCCTGAAACAGTTAGTAGAGGAATGATGGCAGCCCTGGCTACCACTGCACCTCCTATAACTACAGCCCTGCTAGCTGAACCTCCATGTTCCCCTTTGGGATGTTTTGCTGCCACCACATATATATGAAGTTCTTGGTCCCTGGTGCAAAAAGTGATAGGGGTCTCCTGCCAGTTCCCATGAGCCATTTCCAATACCAGTGTCTTCTCATGTGTCAAGGGAGCCCTGTAGCATCTGCTACTGCTGTACCTGCTATATCTACGCTTTCCTCATCTTTTCAGTTAGCCATTGAAAGGAATGAATGATTTTAGCCTGAATTTTTTTCTGTCACTCTTAGAGCCAAATTTTCTTCACTAAGTAGTTCTACGTATCCAGTTTACTGTTGTGGATGGTAATTCCAGCATCTCCTCACCTGCTCCGGTATAAAAATTAACCTGATCATCTTCTCCCATTGACTTTAATGGGAATCAGCGATTAATCGAGATTGGAAAATCGAATCGATGTTCTTTCAAATCGGCAATCGACTAGATCTAGATTTTTTTAGTTATCGCTCATCTCTAGTCTCTAAGGATCTCCTCACTGCTAAATTTCAGGGCAAATGCTCATTGTTGGTTCTTCTGGATCTCTCTGCAGCATTTTCCCTGATGATCACCATCTTCTCCTCAGCATGCTCCGTGCCATTGGCGTCCAGGACACTGCTCTCTCTTGGTTCTCATCCTACCTCTCTGACCACTCCTTCAGTGTCTCATTTGCAGGTTCTACTTCTTCTCCTCAGGGATCGGTTCTGGGTCCTCTCCTCTTTTCAATCTACACATCCCCCATTGTCCAAACCATCAGCAGCTTTGGCTTCCAGTACCATCTCTACACTGATGATTCCCAATTATACATCACTCCTGCCCTGCTACAAAACACCAGCCACTGTCTGTCCGCTGTATCTGATATCATGTCCTCTCTCGATCTCAAAGTAAATCTCACTAAAACTGAACTTCTTGTTTTTCCGCCATCTACTAACCAACCCCCATCTGCTTTTTCTCTCTCAGTGTGTCGCACTACCATAACTCCTAGGCAGCAGGCCCGCTGTCTAGGGGTTATTCTAGACTCTGATCTGTCCTTCATCCTCTATATCCAATCCCTTGATCGCTCTTGTCACCTGCACCTCAAGAACATCTCCAGAATCCATCCGTTTCTTACTGTGGAAACAACTCAAACTCTCATTGTAGCTCTTAATCTTTCTTGTCTTGACTCCTGTAACTCCTTGCTTATCAGTCACCCTCTCTGCAAACTCTCCCCTCTCCAATCTGTCCTGAATGCAGCAGCCAGGCTCAGCTTTCTTTCCAGCCGCTATAGTGACGCCCATTCAGCACAGGATATGTTATAAACTCATCACACTCACCCATTAAGCTCTCCACAGTGCTGCACCCCTCTACATCTCCTCCCTCATCTCTCTCTACCACCCTACATGCTCTCTCCACAGTGCTGCACCCCCCTACATCTCCTCCCTCATCTCTCTCTACCACCCTACCAGGTCTCTCCACAGTGCTGCATCCCCTACCTCTCCTCCCTCATCTCTATCTACCAACCTACCTGCTCTCTCCACTCTGCTGCAGATATCAAACTACAAACCACAATCATCCAAACCTCCCATGCCCGTCTCCAAGATTTCTCCAAGTGCTGCACCAATTCTCTAGAACATCCTACCACATACTATCTGGCACAATCCTAGCCTTCATAGTTTTTAAGAGTGCCCTGAAAATACATCTTCTTAGGCAGGCCTACCAAGATACCAAATTACTAACCCCCACCTTCTATCACACACACTTCTGTTACTCCCTACATTAGGGCACCCACAGACACTTATGTGCATATAGATGTACTGTCTGGAGGGAAGCTTCACACGATTTTTATGTAAAACACCCCATATTTATGTCACATGGATGGACCCAGGCACCCTTATAGATTGTAAGCTCTTGCGAGCAGGGCCCTCAAACCTTGTGTCTTTTCTGTAAGTAGCTTTTATTGTGTATTCTGTCTTTTGTCTGTAATTATACCCTTTAAATTGTAAAGTGCTATGGAATATGTTGGTGCTATATAAAGATTATTATTATTGGCTCTGGACTGGCAATTTTTGAATTTATTAGTACATTGGTTATATCTGGAGCTCTAGAATCTATGGGCCACATGTATGAAAACTGTCTAGGTCTAAAACTCACTTTGTTGCCCATAGCAACCAATCAGAGTGCCCCTCTCATTTTTCCAAAGCGCTATATGAAATGAGGGGCGCTCTGATTGGTTACTATGGGCAACAAAGTGAGTTTTAGACCTAGACAGTTTTCATACATGTTCTCCTATGTTTCTAGGAGGGATAAGTTTACCAAAATGATCCAACATGGATACTATCACCCGCCATGGACTGAAATGATGTGAACAGAAATTTACAAAAAGGCACGCTATGTTTATTATACATATTTATTATAGCACGGTCAGAGATTTACATGGAAAATCTGGTGTTGTAATGTATCCCATATGGGAATTATCCACAATTGTTGTTTAGACTTACACTAACCCCCAGACATAATGCGCTCATGTTCTGTACATTGTTATTATAACTTACACACTGTTATTTGCTGGTTAATATCCGTGAACAATCAAAGATTTGTTTTAATAATAAAACCTTTTCACATTCTGTGCGACTTTTCTCAAGAAAGTTCACATTTTCTGTACATTTCCCTTTTAGAGAACATTACACCTTCCCTCCTGTGTGAATTCTCTGATGTGAGACGAGATGTGCTTTAACTGTAAAAGATTTCCCACATTCAGAACATGAAAAAGGCTTCTCTCCCGTGTGAATTCTCTCATGTATAATTAGGTTTGATTTCTCTGTAAAAGATTTACCACATTCAGAACATGAAAAAGGCTTCTCCCCTGTGTGAATTCTCTTATGAGTAATCAGACGTGATATCTGGGTAAAAGATTTCCCACATTCAGAACATGAAAAAGGCTTCTCTCCTGTGTGAACTCTCTCATGTGTAACAAGTGCTGCTTTGAGTCGAAAACATTTCCCACATTCTGAGCATGAAAAAGGCTTCTCTCCTGTGTGAATTCTCTCATGCGTAACTAGATCTGATTTCTGTGTAAAACATTTCCCACATTGTAAACATGAAATAGGCTTCTCTCCTGTGTGAATTCTCTCATGGTTAACCAGACTTGCTTTCTGTGCAAAAGATTTTCTACATTCAGAACATGAAAAAGGCTTCTCACCAGTGTGAATTCTCTCATGTTTAACCAGACTTGCTTTCTGGGCAAAAGATTTTCCACATTCAGAACATGAAAAAGGCTTCTCCCCTCTGTGAATTCTCTCATGTTTAACCAGATTTCCTTTGTCTGTAAAAGATTTCCCACATTCTGAGCATGTAAAATGCTTCTCTCCTGTGTGAATTCTCTTATGTGTAACCAGACTTGACATCCATGTAAAAGATTTCCCACATTCTGAGCATGTAAAAGGCTTCACGTCACTTATCCTCGGCTCATCGCTCCTCATCTTCTCTTCTTCAGCCTCCACTTTAGTATCAGTCAGATCTTCACCCTAATGTGACATATGGAACAATTCAGTACAGCAGACAGATTAACATCAGAGACCCCAAATATCTATGAGCCCATCTGTGGTTTCAGGAGGTCCACACCCCGTATACAGATTGTGAATAGGGCTCATCTAGTACCTGAGGATTCCCTGGAACATCCATCTCTTCTGCTTCATCCACAACCTCAATCTTAATAATAGTCAGATCTTCGCCCTGATGTGACAGATGGAACAATTCAATACAGCAGACAGATAAACATCAGAGACCCCAAATATCTATGAACCTATCTGTGACTGCAGGAGGTCCACACCTTGTATGCGGTTTGTGTATAGGACTCATCTACTTGAGGATTCCCTGGGACGTCCATCTCTTCTGCTTCATCCTCAACCTTAATATCAATCAGATTTTCCCCCTAAAGAGATAAAACCAGTGAAATAAGTGCAGGTTGTTCCATTCTGGTCATATTAAGAGAAGACTTCAGCTCCCTCTACCTGATGATTCTCTTGGACATTTCCCTCTGGACAGTCCTGGGAATACAGAGGACGGGGACATCTCTCTGCTGGATTTCTCCTACTGGATCCATCTGTAGGGAACACACAGTGACGGATACAGGAGCTGCGTTGTATCTGTCTATGCACACGTATCACACATGTCTCATCAACAAGAGAGAGTCCCCTGCTGTGTCTTATCTCCTCTCACCTTGTAATGTCAGCGGCCGGTGATCCTCCATCATGACCTCCTGGTACAGATTCCTGTGTCCTTCTATGTACTCCCACTCCTCCATGGAGACATAGACAGCGACATCCTGACACCTTATAGGAACCTGACAACACAAGGATCCATCATCATCCCCTGTGTTATGTTTAATGTCCCAGCATTCCCCTCACCTCTTATCATCCAGACCCATCATCCCCTGTGCTATGTATAATGTCCCATCATTCCCTTCACCTCTCATCATCCAGACCCTCATCCCCTGTGTTATGTATAATGTCCCAGCATTCCCTTCACCTCTCATCATCATCCAGACCCATCATCCCATGGTTATGTATAATGTCCCAGCAATCCCCTCACCTCTCCAGTCAGCAGCTCAGTGATCCTAGTGGTCAGTTCTAGGATCTTCTGTATCAGTGAATGAGGTGGAGGCTCGGTAATGGGGCTCTGGGTGCTGCTCCGTCCTCCTGACACATGGGGGGTCACACACTCACCAGACAACTTCTTCACTACTGTGTAATTCTGTGTTATGGGGAGAAACTTGATCACTACATAGATTCTAAGAAACCCCTCACCTTTCCCATCATTCACCTCGTACTGATAGAGAGAAGATCGAGGTCTTGTGAGACTCTCACCTCTCCAGTTACCAAGTATGATGTTCTCCAGGGTTGAGGTATTAATATATTGGGGGCCCAGAGGTCTGCAGTCTTGTCCATTCCTTGTGGGGGTCATTGATGAAAAGGTCCATTGTCTTTAGCTGTGTGAGAGTCTGAACCTGAGGAAACCTGAGCGACGAGGAGGATTGAGAGCAAGATCACACTCTATATACCTCTATTCTGTACATATATATACCTACACTATAGTGGATACCCCATCCCAGGACAGATGACTGCAATCTCTCTCTTCGCTTTCACAGGCACTTCCTCTAGGCCTCATGGGAAACAGCGTCATCACGCATTTAAATTTCCCAATGTCAGGTGACATGACCACACAAATAATAAATTACTATAATAAAATAATAGTCAGCAATTTAAACTAGAATAAAAACATTTAGTTACAACACACATCTATAATTATTACAAGAAAGAAGAGAAACATTCGATGGTTTAAACATAATCTTCCTGTGCTTCTGTTTTTTAAGATCACATCAGCTTCATATTGCAGCAATCGCTTGTGCATGTATCCTTTCAATTATCAGGTGAAAGCATTCCGTTGTATGCAGCAAGCGCACACACCAAGTGTCAATTTCCATTTATTTCTTTCATTTGTACTAATTAACGGGTGCCCCTTTGCCGTCTTAATGTATATATATATGTTCTAGTATGCATCTTTAACAAGGGTCTTATAGTTTTCCCAGTATATAAAAACCCGCAATGCACCAGATGACATATACACAAATCCCCCCATCAGCAAGTAATACATTTTCCTCTATGTTCTTCACTCCACATCTTCAACATGGGATTAGTATCCATTATACTTAAAGGAAGGATCAATTTCCACATTTACGGTTCCCTGATGGTACAACTTTATCACAAGCAAAGTACTCCTGGCTTTAATCGACTGCTAACAAGTTCATCTCTTAAATTGTTTACAAGCTGCCTTAAAAAGATATTATCGGTAACTGTCGTGTTTTTTTCAAAGAAACCATAATTTTGCAACAGATGCCATTGCCTCCGGAATTATATCCCTAATAAAAATCTGCTAGGGCTAATCTGAAATTGAGAAAATACATGGATCTATCTTTTTAATAATTATTGTCTATTACCAAAACTCATTCTTATCCTTAGCTGCAGCTTTTGAAAATGCCTTAGAGACAGTTTATTCATCATAACCCTGCTTCTTAATCTGTTCATTAATTCAACTAATTGCTTCATAAAAATCACTACAATTACTGTTATTCCTTTTCAAACGTACAAACTGTCCATTTGGCGAACTTCTGATTACATGTCTATGATGAAAACTATCACTATGCAATAATGCATTTGTAGCTCCGTTGGTACAAAAACCCCCTATTGTTTCATGATCACTCTCCACGATTTAAGGACCACATCTAGAAACTCAGTTTTCCAATCACCAAAAAAGGTGACGGTGAACTTCATATTCTGGCTCGTTAATGTTAGATATTCAGAAAACTCGTATAATATTTGTTCATCAGTACCAGACCACATTTATCATAATCGTCAAATAAAGTGGGGATCCACTACTACGATGTATTTTAAAAAAAGAATTTTCACATTATACACATAGGTCTCCCATATCGCAATGAATAAATTCGTAAAAGTTGGGTGCGATGGAGTTCCCATCGCCGCGCGTGAGTTGTGGCAAAAAAACCTCTTCCATAAACCAAAAGCATTATGCGTCAATACCAAACTGAAATGCCTTGGCAAATAAAATCCACTGCACTTTTTCAATTTCTTGTCTTTCAAAAAGCGTTCTAATAGCTTAATCCCATTCTCAATTGCCTGATCTTACTATACAGACTAACCCACATCAATGTTGCAACCCGATAATGTGGGTTAGTACATTAGGGGTAGAATAGGTTAAGAGTGGGCAGACTATATAGCGTGTGAGAGAAGCGGGAATGGGGGAGGTGGAGTAGACCAGTGGATAAGGAGATCCATGTGTTGAAACCAGCATTGAAGATATAGGTAACCCACAATATTTCATGTAATCTCATGCCATCTACCCTAATTGCGTAATTAAATAATCACATGCTGTCCCTAAAGGTATTATGTCTAATCCCATGCCATCATCTGAAAGGGTAATGTATAATCACTGCCATATACAAAAGGAGAGACTGTTAATCGAATGCCGTCATCTGAACAGGGTAACGTTTAATCCATGCTGTTATGAACAGGTAACGTTAATCCATGCTGTCTACTGAACAGGTAACGTTAATCCCCTCTGTCTACTGAACAGGTGAACGTTAATCCATGCTGTCTAATGAAACAGGCTAAACATTTAATCCCATGCTGTCTACTGAACAGGTAACATTAATCCCATGATGTCTACTAAACAGGTAAGTTTAATCCCATGCTGTCTACATGAAACAGGTAACATTTAAGCCTATGCTGTCTACTAAACAGGTAACGTTTAATCCCATGCTGTCTACTAAAAACAGGTAACGTTTAATCCCTTGTGTCTACTGAACGGGTAATGTATGATTCCATGTCATCTAATGAAAATGGTTGGGATACAATCCTAAACCGCTGTGGGGAAAAGTGTAAACACTGGGAAGGGAATTAAAATGTCTATATCACAAATGCTAGAGTCTTGCTAAACCAAAATGGGGGAACTTGAGGTGCTTGTTGTCAGAGGAGCCGATTGATGTGGTGGGTATTGCTGGATTCATGGCTGGACACCACGCATGATTGGGCAGTCAACATTCAAGGTTTTAATCTATTTAGGCAAAGTACAGAGCGAACAGGAGGGGAGGAGTGTGTCTGTATGTAAGGAAATAATTGAGGCAATGTGAAAGAGGTAATACAGGGCGGAGTAGCTAATGATGTGGATACATTGTGGGTGGAAATACTAGGTGGGAATAAACAGAAAATATTATTTTGGTTTTATCTATAGACCACGAACATCACTGAGGAGATCAGAAGAACAGATGATAATCAAATGGGTGCGGGCAGCACGGCAGGTACAGTGATAATAATGGGTGACTTTAATTTCCCAGGCATTGATGGGGTTCCAGGTTCTGCGTCAACTGAAACAGGGAAGGAAGTTCATCAATCTGTTAGAGGATAATTTTATGGTGCCAGTTTGTGGAGGAACCAATAGAAGTGATGCTTCGTGGATCTGGTCATTTTAACAAAGCAGAAATAGTGCGTAGCGGTCACGGTTTCTGAAAAATCTTGGTAAAATGTAAACAAAGAAAACAGAGCGGAAGGCAAAAAACATTTAATTTTAAAAGGGCCAAATTTTCCTTATTGAGGGATGCAATGCAGGACCTAGACTGGGAGCAGCTATTAGCAAATTGGTGTATAGATGCCAAGTGGGGGAGCTTTTAATTATACTTTGGGAAATGTATTGCAAATATATTTCCCTATGGGTAAAATTATAGGCGACTAAAACTAAAACCATCATGGCTTCTACCTTCTGTTAAGAGGGCAAATAAACAATAAAAAAAGGGAATTTTAAAAAATATAAGTCAGAGGGGTCGGATCCGCCTTTGAAAATGATAGAGCTTAATAAAATCTGTAAAAAAAGTGATAAAAAAGAGCTAAAATTCAAAATGAAAGGCAGATGGCCAAGGACTGCAAGACGAACACAAGAAAGTCTTTAAGCATATAAATTCCAAAAAGCCAAAGATCAGGCAAAGTAGGACCCCTAAAAACCTTGTGATGGGGGGGCTGATCACTGGTGACAAGAGAAGGCAGAGGTAACTAATAGGTTCTTCAGCTCAGTATATACTGTCAATGAAATAGTTAGTTGATGGGGTGGGACCAGTGCAGATTGTAGGTGGTGGCAGTACTGTTAATACATCATTCTGCTATAATTAATGTCGCTCAGTGTAGAAAAAGTCAAAGCCAAGTTAAAATAAAACTGAATCGTGAACAAGGTCAGTACCTGATGGCATTCACCCAAGAGTTCTTTAAAGTGCTCAGCGCGGTTTATCTCTGTGCCCCTGTACTGATATTTAGAGATTCCCTGTGACTGTATAGTACCAGGAGGGACTGGCGCAGGCAAAATGTAGTTTCCCATCTTCATAAAAAGGTTCCAAGTCTTGACAGGTTAAATTATAGACCAGAAAGTTTAACATCTGTTGTGGGAAAATGTTTGAGGGCTCATAAGGGACCTATATACAGGAGGTATGTTGACAAATACAATATTATAGTGATTGCCAGCATGGATTTACTAAGGACAGAAGTGTCAGACCAATCTGATTTCTTTTTATGATGAGGGTTGAGTAGAAGTCTGGATAAGCGGGGCAGCTGTGGATATTGTGTTTTTTAGGACTTTGCAAAGGCATTTGACACTGTCCCTCATAAGCGTTTGTTGGGGTAACATTAGAATCATTGGGTTAGAGATAACAGTTGTAATTGGGATCAAAAACATGGCTGCTGGATCGTACCAGCGAGTGTGGTAAATGACTTCCTACTCTGGGGTCTCCGGTTGTGAGTGGTGTGCCGCGGGCTCGAGTATTGTTCCTCTCTTATTTAATGTATTTATTAACGATATAGTGGAAGGGATCAATAGCATGGTTTCTATTTTTGCATATGACATCAAGCTATGCAGGGTAGTGCAATCACTGGAAGATGCTCATAAATTGTAAGCAGCCATGGACACACTGAGTTCTTGGGCATCCTCTTGGCAAATGAGGTTCAATGTGGATAAATGTAAGGTTCTGCATCTGGGTAGAAATAATCTGCAGGTATCATATGTCCTAGGGGGAGAAAAACTTGGAGAATCGCTTGTTGAGAAAGTTCTGGGCGTTCTTGTAAAATCATAGACTACAGGACAGTATGCAGTGTCAATCAGCTGCCTCTAAGCAAGTAAGATATGGGTGTATTAAAAGAGGCATGGACTCAAAGGCACCAAGGATGTAATCTACAACTGTAAAAAAGATTGGTGCGACCTCAAAAGGAATATGCTGTTCAGTTCTGGGCCCCAGTTTATAGAAGAGATGTAATGGAGCTAGAGAGAGTACAAAGACGAGCAACCAAACTTATTAAGGGGAATGGAGCATCTTAGTTATGAGGAGAGGTTAGTAGAATTGAACTTATTTAGTCTTGAGAAAAACGCTTCCGGGGGGACATGATTAATTAATATAAATATATAAATGGTCCCAAAAAGTATGGGGAGAAATTATTTCAAGTAAAGCCCCCTCAAAAGACAAAGGGATATTCCCTTAGGCTAGAGAAAAAAGGATTCAATCTCCAGAGGAGAAGAACAGTGAATCTATGGAATAGCCTGCCTGAGGAGCTGGTCACATCGGGAACAGTAGAGAGTTTCAAGAAAGGCTTAGATAACTACCTGAAACTAAAGAATATTAGGCTAGGTTAACACGGCTTAACTGCGGGACGTAATTATGCAACGCAATTACGCCGTGTGGCTGGGGGCGGGGCGGGAGCGGGGGAGGGCGCGGGGGGCCGGCACCTCGCTGGCCCATATACATTCATTACCAGCGGCGCGTATACACCACTTGGAATTCACATGTCAAGTTTCTCCCCCCTCGGCGTATTCCCAAGCCCGGGAGAGGAGACGTAATCCATAGTTCTCTATGGAAAAGTGGATTACCGTAGTTAAATTAGGACTATTCAGCCCATAAAATTTTCGCACTCCGGCGGTAATTTACAGACTGAAAATGTCCAGGGTTAAGCCGTTGTGAACATTGGCCTTAATGCGTTAAAGAAGGTATGTAAAATTCTGGATCCTGGCTGGTGACAGTTCTGTGGTCAGAGATGGGGTCTCCACTAGAGCAGATTGGTTTTTGTCCTATGGGTTTCAGGGATTAACCAGTGAGGAAGCTGGGTTTAAAATACTTGTCTCCCTCCCTTCAACCACATTTTACCCACCCTTGGTTGAACTTGATGGACACATGTCTTTTTTCAACCGTACTAACTATGTAACTATGTTCTCACAACAAAATATGCAAGCAATACTGATAAGAGAGCTCTGTTTATAGGTCTAAACATTACCAGGTGTTGTGAATTTTACAAGACTTACAGACTAACTATTACCATCTGATATTCTTAAAGAGATATGTCTCTGTCAATGTGGACTTGGGATGGTCAATTAATACCTTAGCACTATAATCCACCCTTGACCATCCAGAATCCATATATCATCTATATACAACACCATATCCCAAGGGAATGGCTTTAGCAGATGAACGACACATTGCCATGAGAGAAGGAATACACTGTATACAGAAACATAATGCAATGCAAGCACAAACAATAGCAAAAAGTACTCGTAAAATATAGCGTAAATACCCAAGATTAGATAACCAGGAAAATAACCAATCCCACCATTCACCATTAACTGTTCTATCTGGGACTGCAAATCCTGGCTCCGATCTGACAAGTTAAAACAACACATACCCTTAAACTCTTGGCATCCAGGGTTTGATGTTTAATAAACAAAATAATCTATAGTCTCTCTATTCTATAAGATAGCTTTTCGATAACTTCGTATATCTAATAATATATCTTCTAAGGCTCTACTGGTAGTATTTATTGATCTAGCTACCACAGAAGATAATCTCCCCTACAGCCCTAGCAGCATATGCAGCTACAGCAGGGAATCCTACAAGTGTAAAGGATAACCCTAGAATTTCTGCATGTCAATATGGGCTCCGGATGGTCAATAAATATCTTAGCACTACAGTCTGGTTCATTCTTGGGTGAAATTTTCAGATACCTGAAGGTGCTTCATTACTCTGTACAAACAATTACACAGAAGTACAAACAAGATGGAAATGTCCAGCCATCATACTGCTCAGGAAGGAAACGGGTTCTGTGTCCCAGAAATTAACATGCTTTGGTCCAACATGTGCATATCAACCCAAGAACAAAAGCAAAAGACCTTGTGAAGATGGTGGCAGAAGCTGGTAAGACTGTGTCATTATCCCACCTGTGAAACACAGGGTGGCAGCATCATGAGGTGGGGCTGTTTTGCTACAGGAGAGACTGGTACACTTCACAAAATAGATGGCATCATGATGAAAGAAGATTATTTGGCAATACTGAAGCAACACGTCAAGACATCAGCCAGGAAGTAAAAGCTTGGACTAAAATGGGTCTTCCAAATGTACAATGATCCGAAACATGCTGACAAACTGGTTGCAAAGTGGCTTAATGATAACCAAGTCAATGTTTTGGAGTGGCCATCACAAAACCTTGATCTCAGTCCTATTGAAAAATTATGGGCAAAGCTAAAAAGGCCGGTGCAAGCAAGGTGACCAACAAACATGGCTCAGTTACACCAGTTCTTTCAGGAGGAATGGGCCAAAATTCCTACCAACTAATATGAGAAGCTTGTGGAAGGATATCCAAAATGTTTGACTAAAGTCATACAGTTTAAGTGAAATGCTACCAAATACTAAGGGAATGTATGTAAACTTTTGACTGTATGTAATAACAATTCTCTCTCTCTCTCATTATTCTGGCATTTGGCAAATATAAATAATTTTGGCAATCCTAATTGACTTAAAACGGGTAAGGCTTATTCTGATTTCATGTCATATAGTGAGAAAAACATGCATATGAGTCTTTTTATATATTGTATGTAAACTTCTGGTTTCAACTGTATATAGGGCCAGTTATAATAGCTAATCCCCCCCCCCCCCGCCATTAAAAAAAAAATGAAATAAAACTAATTCTCACCTTGGCTTTCCAGGCTGTTCTCCTGCCAATCACCTGTCTTCCGGAGCGGGCGGCATAAGGAAATCATTGCATCACACCGCTGCCTTCAGTGGGCTAAATGCAGGCCGCAGCTGTGAATGCTGTATCGCTGGGTCTATGCGATACATAGACCCACTATGTGGGTACATAGTGATATGTGTGTATATATATATATATTTAGAATCCATACAGTATATCCTGTATATCATGATAAATATTAAGTATATCAATATACTATATAAAATAATATAAGACAATTATTTAGTATGATATTTATTATTTGTTAATATGATCAGAGTATATTAAATAAAAACACAGAAAAAATTGTGTTAAAACCATGCAAAAAATGTGCCACACTTGTGGACGAGGTTTTGAAACTCTCCACCAATTCCTGTGGGAATTTTCAGCATTGAAAAAGAATTAATATCACACTTCAAATTCAGTGCCCAAAGCTGAGTCCAAAGAAGTGCAGTAAACGCATAGAAAAACTACATCAAAACCACATAATGTGAATTACGATGCTGTTTTCCATAGTAAACAGTGAAAATAAATGAGACATTTTAGAGGCTTTTTAAATGTTTTGGCCACAGAGCTGAATACAGTGTCCTAATCAGCCATGTGAACATACCCTTAAGCAATGTTTACACGGCAGATGTTAAAATGCCATAAATGATCTGATGGTATTTTAACGTCGCCGTTCCACAGGTTTTTCCATGGGCTTGCGCCATAAACTGGGGGCGGTTTTTGTATTTCGGCCAGCCCAGTACATAGAAGTGTAATAGAATCCACCAGAGAATATAACATGTTCTATACTCCTGTGAAAACTGGAGGTTTAGAAATCCGACAATAGAAAATCCATGGTGTGTAGACTGCAGCTCGGATTTTCTATTGCTGTCTATGGACAATCCTTACAGTCGAATATTTGCAGATTCTAAATACTGAATCTGCTTAAAATCCGACTGTAATCCTGTGCTGTGGAGACATTGCCTAAGGTTGCCGATAGTTTAGACATTAATGGCTGTGTGTTTAGTTATTTTGAGGCCACACCAAATTTACACTGTCATACAAGCTGTACATTGACCATTTTACATTGTATGAAAGTGTCATATCTTCAGTGTTGTCCCATGAAAATATATAATACAATATTTACAAAAAGGTGAGGGGTGTACACACTTTTGTGAGGTACTGTACCTACCTATAGGGACCTTATATCTGCCCACAGGAGGGCTTATTTAATCTACAGAGGGATTATATACCTACCTATCTACAAGGGGCATATTCCTAGCCACAGGGGGCCTATATGTACCTACATGGGCAATATATGTACCTACAGCAGGAATATGCCTACCTATAGGAGTCTATACCTACTAACAGGGGTCTATACCTACCTACAGGGGCTTATATCTACCTACAGTGGGCATATACCTACCTACAGGGGCCTATATCTACCTACAGTAATCTTATATCTACCTATAAGGGGCCTATTTCTAGCTACAAGGGGTCCATATATACCTACATGGGACATTTACCTACCTATAGAGGGCTAATATCTACCAACAGGTTGCCTAAATACCAATATATAGGAGAAACATATATCTACTTACCTACAAGGAGCTTATATACCTACCCACAGCGGGCTTATTCCTAGCTATAGGGGGCCTATATCTAGCCACATGGGCCTTATATCTACCTACAGAGGGCCTATATCTACCTACAAGGGGCATGTACCTATCTACAGATGCCTTAAATCTACCTATATGGGGCCTATATACCTACATAATGGGTGAATATATACCTCTCTACCTACAAGGGGATTGTATACCTCCCTACTTACATGGGTCTTATATCTATCTAAAGGAGCACATAAATACCAACAGGGGTCTATACCTACAGGGGGTGTATATCTACCTACGAGGGGCATATTGCTAGCTTACAGGTGCATGTACCTACAGGGGGCCTATACTTACTTACATGGGTCATATACCTGTCTATAGGAGGCTTTTATCTACCTACAGGGGGCCTAAATATCTACATACAGGTGGCATAAATACCTATCTACAAGGGGATTATATACCTACCAGGAGCCTATAAACCTAACTTCAGGGGCCCTATGTACCTATCTACTTACTAGGGGCCTATACAGCTATGGGCCACTTCTCTACTATCAACTGGGAGTCTATATACCTACCTACTGGTTGCTATATACTGACCTACATTCATCGGGCTTATATACAAACCTACATACATGGGATCTATATTCCTACCTACCTATGAGGGCCCTACATATCTACCTATCTACAGGGGGACTATATAACTATCTACTAGGGACCTATATTCCTATCTATTGGGGTCTATGCTGTATATCTACCTACCAAGGGGGGGGCTTTTTATCTACTTACTGACTGAAAGGCCTGTATATCTACTTACAAGGGCACTATATGTCTACTAACCTACAGTGGGTCTATATACCTCTCTATTAAAGACCTAAATACTTACCTACCTACTAGAAGCCTACATATCTACCTACCTGCTGGGGGTCTTTATATCTACCTAATAGAGGGGATAATATACAGTTGGAACGAGAAGTTTACATACACTATAAAGACACAAATGCATATTTTTTGCAAAATCTGACATGAAATTAGAATAATCCTTACCCGATTAAGGTCAATTAGGATTACCAGAATAATGAGAGAGAATTTTTTAAGGCATTTTTATTCCTTTCTGCAAAGTAAAAGATTTACATACATTTCATTAGTATTTGGTAGCATTGCCCTTAAACTCTGTGACTTGGGTCAAATGTTTTGGATATCCTTCCACAAGCTTTTCACAATAGTTAGTAAGAATTTTGGCCCAATCCTCCAGACTAGTTTTGATCGAGCAGTTCGAGAAAAGTTAGGTTTGAGTCGAACTTCTCGATATTTTAGAACAAGAGCTGAACCAAGCTTTTTACGGTTTGTTTGAGAAAAATTAGTATTCAAGACATGCGTTCGATGCGCCATTTTTAGTTTCACTTTCAGCTGCTTCCTGCAGTTTTGGCGGCCGTCCAATCAGTGCACAGCAAAGAGGAGTGATCTCATTGGCTGCTAAAATCACATGACCCTGTTATGTGTATGTTACTGTATTTTATGTTGAACGCCATTTCGAATTTACTCTCTGTACTGTACACACTGCTCTCTCTGTATGCTTGCTTGCATGTAGGCAGGCACAACAGCAATTTTAAACGGGAAAAGCTGCTAGTTTGATTAGTCAGGGGGGAGACAGCAAGCTTAGGGAATCATACACAGCAATTGTTAGGGAATTAGAGAGGTTTGTATAACTTGTGTATAGTTTTGTATAGCTGGCTGCATCTTTCCCATCTTTATTCTGAGTGCCTAAAAGTTCATTTCTCCTTTTTTGGGTATCCAGTTATTGCAGAAGACACCATCGGCAAATCTGCTATATAAAGAAATTACTTTCAAATACTGGTTGCTTGCAGCAAATTGGATTGAGTGCCCGAAAGTTCAATTTTCCAGTTTTGGGGGTACAGCTACTGCAGAAGACACCGTTAACAGATATTCCATAGAAAGAAATCTATTTCTAATACTATTTGCTTGCGGCAAATTTTTTGTGATTCAAGAAAAGTTCTGTGTCACAGTGTTGCTGCCATGGTTCTTCTATAAGACACTGTTAACATAAATTTTAATAGAAAGAAATCTATTTCTAATACTATTTGTTTGCTGCGAATTTTTGTGAATAAAGAAAAGTTCTGTTTTGCAGTGTTTAGAGTAGAGTTCTTCATTAAGAGACCGTGAACAAACCTTTACCTTTTTAATATTTATCTTTTTGAACATGGAGAGAACTAGAGGTGGTAAGCGAGCAAGGAGGGGCCTAGGATGTGGAGCTAGAGGTATGAGACAAGGCACTCCTTCCAGTGCTCCGGACAACACACAAGCGAGCACATCGTCAGTCGCAGGACCGTCAGACCTGTCATCACTTGATCAGTTCCCTATGAACCTCAGTACTGAAGAGCATCGCAAACCTGTTCTTCAGTGGTTAACACACTCTGCATCCAGTGGTTTTACCTCCTCTTCCTCTCAGTCACGACCACAAATGTCATCATCATCAGTCCAGCCTGAAGCAAATACGCACCAAATTTCACCGAATAAACAGACCGATCTAGATAATCCATATTCTGTAGACCTCTTTGATGACACAATGAGGTTGGGGTCAGAAACTATTTCAAAAGATCAAGAGGCCAAAGAAGATTAATTTGTCTGCTCTGACACCCAATCGCTGATGCCCTCAGAGGAGGAGAAAGAAGCTGGTCCATTGGCAGAAATCCTGAGCGGTCAGCAATGCCTCACAGTGCCTGTGGCTTCTAGCCTGCAGCTAGAGTATGTAGATTGTCAGGAACAGGAAGTCACCTGTGATGATGATGACATTGCCGATCCAATGTGGTCTTCTGAGCAGCAGTTGGAGAGCGCATCATCAGTGGAGAAGGATGATGGTTTAGTGTCAGTGTGGGTCTGGCCTGAGAAAGGGAGAGGGCGGTCGCACAAGTCCCCTGACATCACTCCGCCAGCCATGGTCAGTGGTGGCAGTGGGAACACCGCTAATAGGTTTTCATAGTCGAAGAGATCCAGGACCTGTGAAAGCCTGGGCCTTTTTTGATCAAGCCTCAGATTCGCTGACTGACGTCATATGCCGGATTTGCCTTCAATGCGTCAGTCTTGGAAAGAATATAAAGAGTTTAAGCATCACCAGCATGAACAGGCACATGCATGTAAAGCATGAATTGCTGTGGAAGAGTCACATGGACAAAAAAAGGCCACACAGGTCTTGACCTTCCAACCACTGTGACCTCTTCTGCCTCCTCCTCCGACACTTCCAAGCCCAGGTGTTCCTCTGCTGCCAATGTGCTGGAGCACCATGAGCAAGCACCATCCCCAGTCCCAGACACTGTCGGCCGATTCCCACCACCAGCAACACAGCCTACACCGCGGCCAATCCGGCAGCCAGACTTCTGTGTACCAGGTTTGGGAGCATTTGCCATCCCAAAGCCAATAGCCTGAGTGTCAGCATTGCCAGGCTATTGGCCTTGGAAATGTTGCCTTTTCACCTGGTGGACACAGATGGGTTCCACCACGTCATGGCCCTGGCATGTTAACAATATCAAGTGCCAAGCAGGCATTTCTTTGCCAGAAAAGCTGTCCCTGGCCTGGCCAGTCACATCGCAGAAATGATCTTTAGCGTATTGGCTGCATCTTTGTCCACTAAAGTCCATCTCACTACAGACAGTAAGCATGGTCATGGATGTTACATTTCACTGACTGCTCACTGGGTGAGTTTCGTGGATGACACTCGGCCGACACTCTTCCACACTGCAGGGATGGTGCAGAGACTAGATCCCCAACCTCGACAGGTAGCATCACGTGCCAAGAGAAACCAGGCCGTTCTGAAATTAATAAATTAATCTGTCTTGGAGACCGTCAACACACAAGTCAAGAGCTGTGGACGGCTCTGCGCACTCCGACCGACCAGTGGCTGGGTGCTAAGAACCTGGCGCCAGGCAAGGTGGTATGCAACAACAGGAGAAATCTCCTTGCCACTCTTAGGATAAGTAGACTTATGCACATCCGTTGTCTGGCACATGTCATGAACCTGGTTGTGCAGAAATTTCTCAAGCTCTACCGGGGTCTTGACTGTCTGCTGAGGAAGGCTTGAGGTCTTAGTTCACACTTCCGGCGTTCGCACCCTGCTTCTGCATGACTGGCAGCGCTGCAGTGTCATCTGGGCCTCCCTGTCAACTGTCTCATCGTTGACGTGGCAACATTCTGGAATTTCACCCTCCAGATGCTCCAGCGATTGTGCTGAGTCATAGAGAGTGGAGGCAGGTGAAGAATCTCTGCATCATCCTTGACAGTTTTGAAGACACCACCAAAATGGTCAGTCATGAGGCGGACACAGACCCTTACTTGCCAGAGGATGTAGAAGGCCTGACTGTTTCCCAATTTTATCTGTCTTTCTTAAGCAATGGTTCGAGGTCCAGGGTAGGTTCAGGACGGCACTTCAGCTAACAAAGTACAGCGTATGAGGCTAGCCAGGGCTCTGGTGAGGCTCAGGATGAGGAAGTGGAGGAGGATGGTGAAGCGGGTACCAAATACCCTTCAAATATCCTTCAGTGGAAAGAGGTTGGCACAAATTTCAGGAGGAGAAGGAGGAAGAGGGGGAAGATCTGGTTAGTGCCCCTCGACCCCGAGGCTTGGTAGATCCTGGCAGCATCTGACACATGAGTGGTTGGATGTTACGTTACCTGCAACATGATACACGCATCAAGGTAATCAAAATGAACAGCGATTAGTGGGTGGCCACCCTCCTTCATCCATGTTACAAGACAGAAGTGACCAAACTCTAAATCTAAAATCTACCTTTTATTAAGTTACCAATAAAAAACTACAAAAATATATCACACCAAAAAATAGCAAAAACCACTACCTAAATGACAAAATGTCCATAAATATATCCAAAAATCTTTCCCTCAATAGACCTTACAATATCCTATGGACAGGTTGGGTAGTCGTCCCGAAAAGGACGGCCCCACCGTATGGAGGCTCGCCCTGTTAAATTACCTGTCTTCTCCCTGACCTATCTCTGATATATATATATATATATATATATATATATATATATATATATATATATATATATATATATATATATATATATATATTATCAGAAAGCAAATGTGTCACGTCTTATACCTAAAATAGGCAATAAAATGCTTCATAAATAACTATATAAGCAGGGAGACACATTTATCCTCACCATAGGAAAACATGCAAAACAAGGTCATGCAAATCTGGGGTTCATATTAAATCAGAATCCATATACGGTGATTCAGGCTGAAGAATTTATACCATCAAAATGACCTAGGTCTACTGATGAGAAAGATCTTAATAGCAAACGCTTTAAATTGCAGATAAAAAAATACGCCCTTTAGATAAAAACCCCATCATCCTTTTTCCCTCCCGACCCCGTTTCCCCCCCAAAAAGGAAAAACTGGGTTCATCAGGAATTCACAATAAAAAGGCCGCAGCAAGAAATAGGCAGTGTTTTTCCCCCCCAAATACAACAGAAGTGACAATTTTCTTCCCATCCACACAAAGGAAACAGTAAAATCGGAATTTAGAAAGTGCTCTTGACCAACTCGAGACATCTGTTGCTCTTTCTTCACATTCAATGCACGGGGGAACAGTCATCAAGTGTCAGCGTAGAATGGCAAGTAGCCACAGCAGCAGACATGTGGCAAGCCTACCGGGGGTGCCCATTTCTAACTCTTTTTTAAAACCCCTCACCACCCTCAAGGTCTGGACCCATTCAACTTCTGGGGTGTCCAAAATGAAGAATGGCCTGAGCTTCTTACATGCCGACTTGTAAAACCCTTGGGTTAATTTTTTCAGAACCGGGGAAGGGGACCGAGGTAGCGGGGGACCCATTTTTTTAAGGGTTGAATCTTTAGGGGGATATTTTGGAGGATAGCCAGACCTTAAACCGGGAGAGAACGAGGGGGGGTCCTCCCGTACTTTCCCCACTAATTTATCGGGGGGAAGCCGCTCAAAGAACGCAGTCGTTCCAAACGGTCTCCAGGCCAACCAAAAGGGGTCCACGGGGGGGGTCCCGAGGCTGAAGACGTGGGAGGGGTGGGCGGGGGTGTAGCCCCTAGACCCCCAAAAAAGGGGGAGGCCCCCGGGAACCCCAATCAAAAATTAAAGCAATTCGCCCGGGTAACAGGGTTTACATCATCTTGCTGGGCCGACACAAAATTCCTTTGGTAATTTTTTCCACGAACTGGGTTTACCCCTTTCCACCTGCCCCGCACTGCGGATGGTAAACATGGAGAAGTCCAATCTACCTTAAAATGAGAACAGAGGGACCGTCAGAATCTGGGACAAACTGACCCCCCATCCACACAAAGTTTGAGGAAAACCATGCAACCGGAAAAACGTTCATAAGAAAAGTGTCGCAAGACGGCCGGAGGGCAACCCGGGCATGGACAAAAGGGGCTATTTCGAAAAACGATCCAGATGACCCGATGACAGCATTGCCGGGGAACAGCGGAAGACCGTAAGAAACCTTGCAATATGGGACCAAGGGGCTCGGAATGGGCAGCGGCAGAATAGGCCCACAGGTTTTAAAGGGAGGGATCGTGTTGCGGGCACACGAGGACATTCCCCCAAAGTCGTTACATCCTTTTACCCAAAGGTTTGGCCACCAATAGTAGTGGCTAAAAACTGGCACTTTGTATACCCGGGTGGCCTCAATCCCTTTAGCCATCACCCCACATCAGGGTTCTTCCCCCGCGGGG
>JAODAL010013337.1:0-91719 GCA_025379985.1 Phyllomedusa bahiana | reverse complement strand
GGATGACGTGACTATATTTAATTATGATACAGTTTATACTACCATTTTTTTAATTACTTTTTTTTCTTCTTTTTAGATCAAATTATGGACAATATTTGGCTATGTATCTCCCTTTCTCCCTTTATATCACGAAACCCTCGTTTGTATCTTTGTATTTTTTAGTCCTTTTTCCCCACCTTGCCTTTGTATGCCCCTCTTGTATTCTCATTTTATTTTTTCTTTTTCCGATATTTTCTTATTTCCCAAAATTTTTCTAATCGTTACCTATTCTTCTTTACTTTTTTTTTAAAATATCCTCTTCCTTTTTCCTCCATTCCCTTATTTTTTTAATACCCCTCTTCACCTTTTCTACCCTCTGTATCTTATTTCCATTACTTTTTCATTTTTCTTATTGCCTTTGTTAGCCCCTGTCTCATTTTGCTTCTAGTTCCGTTCTACTCTTTCTGGGTGCGCCGCCCCTGGCGCAGCCGCCTCCAGTACACTATGCCCTTTTCCCCTTTTTTAAACTCCTTTGGCGTATGCGCTTTGCGGGCTGTTTCGCGCGGGGGCGCGCCGGGTATACCCGGAAGCCGAACCTGGGCATTTGCTGATGCCTCTCTATGGGCTCGGCGTCCTGCCGCCCCATTCCTCCATATTCGGGGGTCCTTTTTCTTTGTACCACCCTTTACTTACCTCCTTTAGTGTCGTATTCCCCCCTTTTATACATTTACTTACGCCTCTCCAGGCCTATTTCACACCCTATAGGGGCTGATACCTTTTGTGGACGCTTTCCAATTTTGGTATTTACTTTTCTGGTCTTGTTCCCTTCTAGTTTCCCCTCCATGGCAGCCCTGTTTATTGACCCTTATATTTTTTTTTCTCAGCCCATTTACTTAAAAACATTTCCCTCCCTTATTTTTTCCTCCTTAGTGCCCCTTTGTGGTAAGTCCTAGTACTTTTCTCCTTGCTAGGGCTATGCATCACCTTATTATATTGGTCATGGGACATGTTCTGCTTTTTTTAACTTCCTTGTTATTCCCCTTTGGGGTTCCCCTCTTTCCTCTGTTTATTCTTTTTTAATTTGTGCCCATCACTTTTTTTTTTTTTCCCCCTTTTTTTTTTGTACTGATTTGTTTTCCTTTTCCTTTATTGGTCTCTTTTTTTGCAATTGTTTTTATCACTTATTTTATTTTTCCCTTAGATGTCCTCGAAAAGGTCTAGCCGAAACGTCTTTTATTATGACATCTGTTTTTTGCTTCTTAAGAACAAATTTTGTTACAGATTTATTGTAAAACAGTTTCAAATGTTTTGAAAATTTGGTGCATTTTAATTGCCCCCGTAATATATATAAATACTTTTGTTTTTTATTTTTCCGGGGTGCGGTGAAAATTTTTTTAAATGTGGGTTTGATAATCCGGTTCTACTTGCACCCGCCATCTCCCCCCTTTTTTTTAAAGGTGTGCGTGACCATTAAAAATATATATTGTAGAGTCCCCTGTCATGCGTTCGAAAGAAGAAGCCCCTGCCACTTTTCAGCGGATGGGCAAAAAAAGGCTTAAGGGACTTTAAGGGTATGGGCGCGTACCCGGGTGACATAGCGTTTTCAGTCCCACCCGGGGGACCCCCTCCCGCACCTGACGCAGGTGCGGACGTACCGCCGGAGGCTTTAAACCCTCAAGCCGGAAAAATGCCACTGGGCAGGTGAGGTCCATACCCGGGGCACCGGGGAGGTGGGGGGCCCTTTAAGCCGGCCCGGAAAAAATGGAGCATCCATCCTGGCCCACCCCCAGGCCCCAAAAAGCAGGGGATGTCTTTCTTGGGCACCCGGGGTACTAGGAGGTTTTGTTCCCACTATAGTAGCGGCAAAGCCCCACGACCTCACCGGGGAAAAGGGTTGCCCTCCCAGTCGATTGGACAAACGACTGCGGACTGCCTTCCAAGCCCTCAAGGCCGCCTTGTCCGCTCCCCATATACAAGCCGCCGACTTCACCGGGAGTTTATAGTCAAAAGACGCCCTGACTTTGGGGTGGTGCAGTGCTCAGCCCGGTGGCACAAAGGGACAGGAAAAATCCCCTTTGTACCGAGCCGGAAGCTTCTGCCGAGGGAAGTGGGCCTTTTTCCCCCCATGGAAAAAGAACCTGGGATAGTGTGGGGCCCCGCAGGGCTGCAGCCCTTCTTTTGGGCGGCATTTCATTTGTGGGACAGACCACCCCTCTGGGTGGTAACCACGGTCCCCGGAACCCAAGGGAGGTTGCTATGTGGGGCCGTCGTTCCGAGTCAACTTGCATTCGCCACCGGAAAGGGCCCGGGCCCCGGCAACGCCCTGGGTTTCCCAACAAGGGGGGGGGTCATTTTAGGTCCCCGGGTGGGAAACGGTGGGGGTGCGGGCCCCCTACGCCCTCAAAGGGGGGAAAGGTGTGGGAAAAATTCACTTTTTGCATCCCCCATTCTGTATCTAGTCAGATCAGGGCCTTTTCCCCCCACCACAGGACAAGCTAAAATTTACATTTTTAATCAAAGTCAGAAAAAAAGAGGGGTTTCCACTCGGACAAGCCCCAATTTACACAGAAAAAGAAGCCCGGGGTTTTAAATCCCTTTCAGTAGGAATCCCCACAGCAGGGGTAAACCCCAAATTAAAAGTTTCCCATGAAAAAAATTTTCCCTAAACCCAAAGGGGGTCCCAGTTTTCAAAGATTTCAATTCAATAAAACCCCCCAGGGGGTCGCTCCGAAAATTTCAATCGTTTCCAAAGGTAAACCGTTTCAAAAAGGGTTTGCATGGGGGGTTTTCATATCGAAAAAATATGGACCCCCCGCACGCACAGGCCCATTTCCCTTTCCCCCGGGGACCCCTTTGGGGCCCTGAGAAAACCAGAACCCGGGGCCCTTGGGGTCCATAAGAAAAGGAGGGTTTTGATATCCGGGGCGGCGGGAAAGGCCCCCAGCCCGGTTTTCTGATGGAAAACCCCCCCTCGGTTCTGTGCCAATGCCCGGCCTTTTTATGGGTCCTTTTTTGGGTTTTTTTGTATCAGAAATTTGCATGGCCTGGTGGGAGGGTTTTTAACCGTCCCAGGGGTGTGTAGGGGGCTCCCAATGGGCTCCCCCGCAGATATAAGCCAGGAGCCAGGGGTGGCCCCTTGAGTTTTTGATCCCCAAAAAGGGGGGTACCTGAGAAACGGTCCCGTAACCCTCATCACGCCAAGCCCGGGCCCCATCTGCCCCCCATTTCGGGGCCCCCGGGGACCCAAAAAGCAACAACGGGAACTTGCCCATTTTAAAATGCCTTTTGCTGTTAAACCCTAATTTATTTGCACCCTCCTTACCCCGTAAATTTTTTTATCCTTTTTTATATATTTTCTGTTAGTGGGGCCCTCCAAGGGGTAATTAAATCATAAACTTTAAAACTGAGTTGTTCCCGTCTGATCAACGCCCCTCCAAGCCTAAACCTCGGTCAAAAGTATAAGCCCACCCCCAAGGGGGTTGGGTTCCCGACCCGCCCATAAGTCGGGAACGGGACTGGCTTATAACTAAACGAGCGAAATGGTTGGGGAGCATTGTTGTTTTTCCCCCGTGCCCGTGTGGCAAGGGGTTTAACCCGTGGAACCGTATCTGGCTGACCTTTGGGTCCCCCCAGTAAAGGGGGCGCAACGGGCGAATACAAACCCCAAAAACCCGCGGGGTTTGTCCCTCCCCGGGCCGGCGGGGAAAAATAGGGTGTTTTGTCACAGTTACATTGTAAATTTAAAAAAAGAAAAGGGCCATCAATTCAACCCCAAAGGGGGGGGAAAAGGGAGGGAATGAAGGGAAGAGAGAGACAAGGGGTTTTTAAGGGCCCGGGCTCACCCCTGGTTTTAAAGCCCGAAAAACCCCAAGGCAAGAACCCCGCTCCCGTGGAAGGGCCCTACTTTGGGGAACCCGGCCTCCACCCCTGCCAGGATCCAAATTTTCAAAGCTACATACGCATTAATATTCTTTATTTCCAGGTAGGATCTAACCCTTTTCTTAAAACTCCAACATTTTCCTTCTGTACCAGCTCCTCGGGCAGCAAATTCCCCCAGATTCACAGTTCTACGTAAAAGAACGCCTTCCCTCTGGTGCTAAATCCTTTTTTCCTAGTCAAAGGAATCCCCCCTGTTTTTTGGGGGGCTTCATTTGAAATCTTTTTTCCCCCTACTTTTTTGTGGGACCATTTAAAAAGTTATATAAATTAATCATGCCCCCCCAAAAGCCGCTTCCAAGATAAATAATTCAATTTCTACAAACCTTCCTCATAATAAAATTCTCCTTTCCCCCTTTAAATTTGGTTCCCCATCTTTTGTCTCTCTCTAGCCCATTACATCTCTCTATAAGCTGGGGCCCAGAACTGAACAGCATTTTCAAAGGAGGTCGACCAATGCTTTATACGCGGTAGTTTACCCCCTTTGCCCCCGGGTGTCCATCCCCTTTTAATCAACACCAAAATTTTTACTTCCTAAGGCAGCTGATTACATACATGCTGTTCTGTGTCTTTATTCAAAAACGCCCAGATTTTTCCCAACAAGCGTTCTCCAAGTTTTTCTCCCCCCTAAAAATGAATCCCCTGTGATTATTTCCCACCCAGATGCAAAACCTTACATTTACCACTTTGAACCTCTTTTACCAAGTGGATGCCAACATCAGCGGTCCAGGTCTGTTTTGAAATATATGAGCATCTTCCATAGATTGCACTACCCTGCATACGGGTGCATCGCAAAAATCGAAACCGTGCATTGACCCCTTTCCCACTATTGTTAATAAATACATTAAAATAAGAGAAAACCCCAATACTGACCCACTGGGGCCCCCACCAAAAGGGGGACCACTCAGAGTAGGAGTCATTTACCCCCACTCCTTGAGACGATCCAACAGCCTTTTTTTAACAAATTACACACGTTATCTCTAACCCATGATTCTAATTTACCCAACAAACTCTTATGGGGGTACAGTGTCCAATGCCTTTGTAAATAAAAAAAAACCCAATATCCACAGCTCCCCGGTGACGGGGGGTTTGGGGATCCCCGGACCCCGGAGCGATGATAGCAACCCACGCCAGGGAAGGGAATCTAAGTACCCCCCCGGTTTTCACCAGACCCGCCGCAAAGGGGGAAGGATTGCTGCGGCTAGCTACCAGGTCCCCCCCCTGACGTGACTTGCTTGGGGGCACCGAGGTGCAGCGTGGACAAAAATCTAGCCCGAGAATCGTATGTGGCAGGCAGAAAGGTGGGGCAGGGGCAAGGGTTTCTCGCGTGGACAGGCAGGTGGGTAAGGGCAGGCGGCAGAGGTTCGGAGTGGGGGAAAACGTAGAAAGAGGTCTGGTTACACGGTGGGCGACAATATACTTGGGGAACCCTTTTAGCAAAGGCACGGGGGAAACTAGACCACGGGGAATGAGTGTGCCAAAATTTATATAGGGGGCAGCGCCCGGCAATTACCCAATTCCCGGGCGCATGTCCCTTTAAATGTACAAGAAGAGCGCGGCGCTAGGGGCGCGCATGCCATTCCGGCGGGGGACGGGGACCGGACGGGAGCGGGCCGGGAAAGGATGGGACGGGTGGCGCCAGGGCCCGGGCAGTGGGGAAACGGGGGACCCCCCGCCCCGCCGGGGACCCGCGCGGGGAAGCGGGGCGACCGCGGCCCCACCAGGGACCGCGGCGCAACCCTTTTACAGTACCCCCCCCCCCTTAGGCCCCCCCCTTTTAGGCTGCAGAAATTGAGGATGAGATCCCGATTCAGGATGTTAGATTCTGGCTCCCAGGATCTCCCTGGGGCCCCAAAGCCCCTCCAAATCCCGAGGAAGAAACGTTCCCCCTGACCGTTTTCATAGCTAAAATCTCCTTTACCTCGAAGAGTCAGTGGATTCGGCACTGGGGAAGGCGAAAATTTCTTCCGAAAACCCGGGTTCAGAACCAAGGCTTAAGGGGGGACACAGGAAATCTTTGGTGGACCGGAGAGTGGGGGCAAACAGAGCTTGTATGACAGGGTTAACTGCCGAAGAACCTTAAAGGGGTTTGGGGAAGCGGGGGCCCAATTTGAGACTGGGGGCCTTTCAGGCCACATTCTTGAGGGAGCCAAAATTTGGGTCCCCGGGAAATGTGGGGGGCAGGTTTTCTCCTTTTGTCCCCGGACTTCAACGGCCGGAGGCCCGAAGAGAGAATTCGCGTCTCCTGCAATCCTTGATATCCCAACCCGGGTCGTTGACAGCAGGCACTCCAGTTAGGAGGCGGGGAAGGGGGGGGGTGCGGGTGGGCCCATAGACTCAAAGAACGGGGGGGGCCCCGGCGCATCCGAGCCCCGATGGTTTATGCAAATTCGGCCCCGGAGCGTTCTCCATTTGTCCTGACGCCCGGGAAAAAATGGCGCAGGTATTCTCCAGAACTGGTCACCCCTCCACCGCCCATTGGGGGATGGGATAGGGCCCAAAAAATCCCAAATTTATTTTCAGATGGGGCACAACCCGCCAAAAAAAGGGGAAAAAATGCACCCGCGGTCGGACAATGTGGAAAGGGAGTCCCCGAAGCCGGAAAATAGCCGAAAAAAAGACTGCCAATTTTGGGGCAGACGGCAGGCCCGGGGAGGCACAAAATGGGGGCATCTTTTTAGAATCGGTCCCCGACCCAGATGACCGAATTCCCAAGAACGTTAGGTCCGTGACGAAGTCCATCGCTATTCATCCTGGGATTTCGCCAGGGAGAGATGCAAGAGGCCAGGGGGCCCTTTGGGGTGGGACCCTTTTCCCACACAAGTGACACGGCGGGTAAGCCTTTACACCGTGCAGAGCGGCCACCAATAGTGCCGCGAGATCAACCCAAGACTTCCGACTCCGGGATGACCGCCACAAAGGAGCTATCCCCCCATTCCGAAAATTCCTCCTAAGTGCCAGGGCACGTACGTCTTGCCCCTAGGGGTTTTTGAGCCCCCGGGGCCAGGACCAAACCCTTCGGGGGGAAATATTTGTTTGTGAACGGGTTCTTCACCGACCCCCCGTCCGAGGCACAGAGAGGGCATCCCTTGCTTCTTCTCAGAGGCCGGGAAATGTTAAAAGTCAAAACCGTGAAAAAAAAAAGAGACCCCCGGGCTTGGCGGGTTCTTGGGCCCCTCGAAGATACAAAAAAATTTTGTGGTCCAAAGTGTTGAATGGATGACGAGCCCCCCCACAATTCCCATCCTCTAGGGCCAAAATTTATGGGCCCAAAGGGTCCCATCCCCAAGGCCAATTTCGCTCACCGCGAAAGGGCTTTGAGAAGAACCCAAGTGAGAACCTGCCTTTGGAGCTTTCGGTGAGGCCCCCCGCCCCCCGGAAGGGCATCCCCCTCCAAAAAAAGAATGGCCCCTCGAATAGGGCCCGGACCAAAAAAGGGAAATTGGAAAGGCCCTCTTTTAAACCACACAAAAGCCTTCCAGCCCTCCGGAGGCCAGCATCTCGGGGGTTATTCTCCTAGTAAGGGGCCCCGATAGGAGCCACCAAGGTGGGAAGGGGAAAAAATTGGGCGGGAAAAAGTTCGCTAAGCCCAGGAAGCGCGTATTGCCCAAGACCGACAGGACAGGGCCATTGTAGTACCGCGGAGAGTTTTCTGGGTCCTCTTTAGGCCCTTTAGCGAGACAAATAGCCGAGGAAAAGGGAGGCTGGTCCCCTGGAATAAACATTTTTCCAGCTTGGCGTAAGTCGGTTGCTGCGCAGAAATTGCGAACCTGCGACTTTAGCCCGGGGTCCGAAAATCGAAAGAAAAACCGGATGTCATCTAGGTACACAAAGACACAGGTGTACAAGATCCCGGGGACATAAATTTTTGGAACACCGTGGACGTTTTCGAGCCCAAAAAGGGAACGAATACTCAAAATGTCCCTCTCGGGTATTAAAAAGCCGCTTCCCACCGTCCCCCTCTCGAATTTCGGGCGAGGTTAAGCTCCTCGCAGATCCACTTGGAAAAAAAATTTTGCCCCTTGACCGGTCAAAAAGCTCTGGATCAGTGGGAAGGAAAAGGTTTTTTACTGACTTATTAGACCCCTGTAGTCTAACACGGACGGAGGGAACCTCCTTCTTCGCACGAAGAAAAACCCGGGTCCGGCGGGAGGAGGACTTACGAAGAAACCTTTCTGCGATTCTCCCCAATGGGCTGACATGGCCTGATCTTGGCACGGAAAAGCGGGTAGCCCTCCCCCGGGGTGGCGGTTCCTGGGGGGAATTTAATAGGACAGTCTAAGGCCGGTGGGTGGCAGCGAAAACGGGCCCCTTTTCGGAGAATCATCCCCAAAAGTCCTGGTACCGGGGCCGGGGGGGCCCGGCAACGGCTTGACAAGCCGGGGGTGGGGAATGGGAGGGGACCCGGCTGGCCCCCAAACAAAAGTTTTTGGCTTCCCCGGTCCCCAACGCAGGACTTTGCCGTCTTCCAATCGAGCCCTGGGCATGACTTAGCCCGGGGAACCCCAAGAGGGTCGCCAGGAAGCACGGGGCAGAAAAGGAACGGACTTCGCCCCTTTTCAGAGCCCCCCACGGGTTTTCACCGGCTGGGTTATGTAAGGATGGGGTCACGAGGAGCTCCCCACTACCGATTGCTTGCGGTGGGGGCCGAGGTGCAGCATGGACAGAACGTAGTCGAGAAACGTGTTTGTGGGGAGGCAGAAAGGGCGGGCAGGCGGCAACGGTTTGTGGTCTGGCGGCGGTAGGTCAGGGGAGGCGGGAGAGGTTTTGGAGTCGGGGAAAAAAAAGCAAGAGGTCTGGTACAAAGGTAGGGCACAATATACTTAGGGGGAAAGCTTTAGCTAAGGGACAGGGGAAATAGATCCCGCAGGGAGGACGTGGCGCAAAATTAAAGGGGACGCACGGCAATTCCCAATTACCGGCGCATGTCCTTTTTAAAAAGTACAAGAACGAGACGCGCGGCTGGCATTTTGGGCCCGCAGGGACGAGGGCCGGGCGGGAGGGGCCCGGGGAGTGGAGGGCGGGTGGCGCCACCCGGCAGTGCGGGGCAGCGGGACCCTCCGGGGAAAGGGGTGCGACCCCGGTCCTACCACGGACCCGGCCATCCGTTTCACCCCGCTACCAACTTCTACCACCCTTCATAAAAACAGATCAAAAGGCTGACAGCTTCTGTCCTTAGTAATCCATGCTGGCAATCACTAATAATATTGTGTTTGTCAACATGCTCCTGTATATAGTCCCTTATGAGCTTCTCAAACATTTTTCCCACAACAGATGTTAAACTTACTGGTCTATAATTACCTCAGCAAGACTTGGAGCCTTTTTTGAAGATGGGAACTACATTTGCCTTGCGCCAGCCACCTGGTACTATACCAGTCACCAGGGAATCTCTAAATATCATGTACAGGGGCACAGAGATAACCGAGCTGAGCTCTTTAAGAACTCTTGGCTGTATGCCATCAGGGCCTTGAGCCTTGTTCACATTCAGTTTAACTTGACTTTTACTTTTTCTACACTGAGCCAATTAATTATAGCAGATGATGAATTAACAGTACTGGCACCACCTACATCTGCACTTGGCCCACCCCCATCAATTACTTTCTCATTGATAGTATATACTGAGCTGAATAACCTATTTAGTACCTCTGCCTTCTCTTGGTCACCAGTGACCAGCTCCTAGTCACAGGATTTTAAGGGTCCTACACGCTCTGACTTTGGCTTTTTGGCATTTATATGCTTAAAGAATTTCTTGGGGTTAGTCTTGCTGCCCTTGGCCACCCGCTTTTCATTTTGAATTTTAGCTGCTTTTATCACTTTTTTACAGATTTTATTAAGTTCTCTGTAATTTTCAAAGGCTGATGCCGAGCCCTCTGACTTATATTTTTTAAATGCCCCATTTTATTGTTTATTGCCCTCTTAACAGAAGGTAGAAGCCATGTTGGTTTTAGTTTTAGTCACCTATACTTGTTACCCATTGGAATATATTTTGCAATAAATTTCCCCAAAGTATATTTAAAGCTGTATAAGGAAAAGATTTTCCAGGACTCCAGATATAAGTTTGGTAGAATAAACACACTTTATTAGGGAAAGTTAAAAGAACATTAAAAATACATCGCTTTAAGTTTACACGTTTCAAGCCAGTAGCACGGCTCTTAGTCGTAACATACACAGAGCAATGTTTAAACCCCATAAGTACCCTCCCAGACTACAATCACTGATTCGCACCTGATAATTAACCCATTAAGAGTTACAAGTTGTAATGAACATAGGCAAACTACCACAATAGAGAGAAATAAACAAATGAGTATCGGCCACATATAACATATGATAGATTATCAAAATATTAATACAAATACATAAGGTCTGACCTAAAATTCAATCCCTGTGGATAACGTGTGTCTAAGGTCAAGATCCAATATGCCTCGTGGGTAGTTGAGAGACTTCCTCCAGTCACCACCACGCACAGGTCTACCAGCCCCCTCTATGGCGCTTACTCTAAAATAATCTAAATTGCCTTGATGAAATTCTTTAATATGTTTAGCAGCTCCTGATACATTTTTTACATTAGGATATTTGATGTCATGCACATGTTCCCTAATCCTAACATGCAGAGACCTCGTCGTGCAGCCTATATATTGCAGTTTGCATTGTTCACACCATATCATGTAAATAACGTAAGTACTATGGCAATTCAAAAAGCTAGCAATAGAATAAGTTCTGCCCGTAGCAAAAGAAGCAAAGTCGTTACTCTTAACCACGGACTTACACAAACTACATCTGCTTGTGCCGCACTTAAAAGAACCTGTGAAATCCAATCAGCGAGACTTCCTGGTGGTGACAGAAGAAGTAAATAAACTGGGGGAAATAGTATTTCCAATCGTCCGTGGTCTTGTAACAACAAACTTGCACCCGTCCTTTAAGATGGCACGTAGGGTCTACAGTAAGTATTGGTACATATCTACAACCTGTGTATATTGACAGCTATATTGTGTTATAAAACATAAAGGATGTTTCTGCTGTTCAGATGTAGATTTTTTTGAACTATGCAATAGGGTTGACCTGTCTCTATCTTCCACTTTCCTAATGGCTCTGTGTATCAACCAGGGTTTATACTCCCTCTCCTACAATCTGTGAGAAATGACTGATTTTTCTTTTTCAAAATCCTCTGATCTGCTGCAGTTCCTCTTTGCTCGGACAAACTCCCCAACCGGCAAGTTATTAGTAACGTGACCTGGGTGACAACTAGATGCGCATAATAAACCGTTCCCTGAAATGGGCTTCCTATATGTACTTGTGTGTATCATCCCACTAGTTGCATCGCCTGTCATTTCTAGATCCAGGAAGTTAATTGTATCCTTCTTGTACTCGTATGTAAATCTAAGGTTTTCCTGATTGTTGTTAATATAATCCACAATTTAGATCCCGATGAGGATGGACCCTGCCAGATTAGCAAAGTATCATCTATATATCTGGAATAAAGAAAAATATCCTCAGCAAAAATATTGGCTAGCGATGGAGAGAAACCTGAGCCCATTGGGCATCCTTGGATCTGGAGGAAAAAAATCAATGTTAAATTGAAAATAATTGTGTTCTAAAAGAAATTCAGTAACCATGAGGATATATTGTTTCAGAGTATCCTCATACTTTGTATATTTATTGAGTTGACGAGTAAGAGCTAGGATGGCTAGAGACTGTGGAATAGAAGTGTAGAGTGAGACAATATCGCATGAAACCCACATAAAAAAGGGTTTCCAGAAAACCTTGTCCAACATGATCAGAACATCTCTCGAATTTCTCAGATAACTGGGAGAAAGGAAAATCAACCATCCAACCATATGATGAGATCCAAAAATGGATCCTATACCTGATATTATAGGACGTAATGGGGGTGGAAAAACTCCCTTATGTGCCTTAGGAAAAGCATGAAAGATGGGTGTTTTAGGAAATTTGATGAGCAAACTATCCTTTTGTTTTATCATAATAACATTTAGTGCAACGCCCTCAACCAATAATCTATCCATTTGTTTGGTGAAACACTTAATGGGATCAGAGGGAAGTTTCCTATATACATAGAAAATATAATATCCACTGCACACCTTAAGTTAATTTGCAAAATTTTAATAGATAAACAATAATACAGTGAGCCAAGGATCCACACTGATATACAATATATACTCAACAAATGTGTCTTTTTTACATCAGTAATACATTGCAAGGAGTCACAGATGTGAATGTATGCGACGTTTCGGCTGATAGAGCCTTTATCAAGCACATCCAATGGAGTACCAAGATCTGTCATATATTATATAGTACATATGAGATAGATATATCATCAGTACAAAAAGTGCAGAAGGGAGATGACTGGAATGTAAATATTGGTAAAGGAGTAACGTCTCCAATAGTGAGTGGCGCTTTGGAAGCAGGGTTGTGGACTTGGCATCCGAGGAAGCAGGGAAGCGCGCCTATATACATAACTGTCATCTAACATATTTTTGGCTTCTTGAAAATACAGATCCCTATCCAGAATAACCACCATACTGCCCTTTTCTGAAGGGCATATTGCTAAATACGCATTTTCCCACAACTCCTTCAGAGCTTTATTTTCTCTGATGGTGACATTCCTATATCCTGATTGTTTATTTACATGTAAATCTCTTAATTCTAATTCCACTAGTGATTGGAAATCATCCATTACCTTGGCTCTAGAGTTGATAGGGTAAAAATCTGTATTTTTAATGTACTGTAAATTGACATCATCCACCTCTACATTAGCTACGAGGGACAAATCGTCATCAAGGCTTTCCAACATGAGGATGATCTCTGTTCTGCAAAATTAAGACCTTTTGGAAAGTAATCCCAGGTTCCACTATGTTTCTTATCACCATGATGACTTAGTGAATCTTCTGTAAAGAAATGTTTTCTAACCGTAAGTAATCTCATGAAACGGTTCACATCTTTAATAGTATTGAACTGATTAAAATCTACTGAAGGAACATAGTTTAATCCTTTACTCAAAACATTAACTTGGTCTATACTTAATATACATGCTGAAAGATTTAACACTGTACAATATGTAACAGAATCATTTACTCCCTCTACATTCACTGTGGGGTTCTCAGGGAATGTCTCATTTGATAACTTGTTGGAGGACCTCTTATGCCTCTTGCCTGCCCTCCGGATACGTTTGGTGGACGTAAATATCCCCGAGTTCCTCTCATGTTTTTTGGAAACCTAAACATTTCAGACACGTTATTAGTTGATAAATCTTCTAGAGGATCTGTATGTCCCTCTGAATCAGACGTGTCCATGTGTGTCTCCGTGCTATCGCCATTCAAAGGTAAAAATGTCACTTTCTTATTGCGTTTTTTATATTTCTGTGTCCTCAAGATAGATCTGGGATAGTCCTTATTAAAATTATCCTGTTGCCATCTATATACTTTGCCTTGAGCAAAGTCCAAGCAGTCACGATCATATTTAGTTTCTTTTACCGATGTAATCATATCTTCTAATTTAGCCATATTAGATTTAATCTTCTCATTCATTTCATTGTAAAGTGGATCATCCCTATAAGGTACAATAGATTGATTAATATCCTGCAAGTTGGACTCCAATTCCGTCAATGCTTTTTGTTCTTGTTCAATAATAAGGTGCATCAGTTTCATAGAACAACAACTTAAGGCATCATTGATCAATAAAAGTCTGATCACAGGAGAACGTAGGGAATTTATAGGGTCTAAGACCTCTGGGGATCATTCTCTTCTCCACATATGTCTGTAAAGTAGTGCTATCCCACCACAAGTGCGGCACAAGCAGATGTAGTTTTTGTATATTTAAAGCTCTCCCATTTGGCTTCTACATCACTATTTGCTAATAGCTGCTCCCAGTCTATGTCCTGTATTGCGTCCCTCAATAAGGAAAATTTGGTCCTTTTAAAATTAAATGTTTTTGCCCTCCCGCTCTGTTTTTCTTTTTTCCGTTTATGTTAAATAAATTTAAAATTGTTACCGGTAAACCAAAATTTCAAAAAACCTGTGGACCGTTTCTGCTTTTTTTAGAAACCCCCCCAGATCCACAGAGAATCATTTCTATTGGGGTTTTCCACCAAAACAAACGCCCCTTTAAAATTACCCTTTCTAACAATTGGGGAACACCCTTTCCCCTTTTTTCAGTACGCCCCTTTTATTACTTAATCCACAATTCTACATAGAAAACAAACCTATGGATTTGCTCCTCTCCCCGCCGGAACCAAATATGCCATGGGCGAAAAACGCGCCGCTAAAATTGAATGTCTATGGGACCAGGGGGGCCGGGGCCGCCCCCCCCGCATTTGGGGAAAGCGGCACAACCCCCGTATCCCGGCAAAATTACCCCCCGAAATTTTATGCCATGTAAAACCCTCCCTTTAAGGCCCCCTCATTACCTGCCCCCCCCATTCATCCCCTTTCCAAAACCTGCCACCCCCCTTTAAAATTGAAAATCTCCATCCATAACCCCCCCCCCTTCATCTCTCCCCTAATCTCCGGGACAACCTCCCCTCATGAAATCCCCACCCCTTTTACCCCCCCCAACATCTTTTTCCCTAATCTCCTAACCCCCCTCTCTTTTAATTTCCATCCAAAACCTTTCCCCCCCCTTTAAAATCTGTCCCTAATCTCCTGATACCCCCAAAACCCCATGAAAATCCCCCATCCAAAAACCTGACCCCCCTAAAAAATTTTCCCACCCCCTAATCCCCCTGAAACCTTCCCCTAAATTTTACCCCATCCAAAACCCTGTTTCCCCCCATACATCTCTGTCCTAACCTCCTGATACCCCCCCCCTCATGTAATCTCCATTCCAAAACCCCCACTTAAAACATCCCAAAACCTAATCCCCTTTAAACCTCCCCCCCAGTAATCTCCTCCAAAACCTCCACTTTTTAAAAAATTCTCTACCCAAATCCCCTGAAACCTCCCTCTTAAAAATTTTCCCCAGCCCATAACCTCCCCCATACATTTTAAAAACTAATCTCCTATACCCCCCCACGTAATCCCCCATCCAAAAACCTGCCCCCCAAAACTCTCCTCCCTAATCCCTAATACCCCCTTCAAAAAAGTCCCCCATCCAAAAACCCCGCCCCCCATAAAATCCTACCCTAATCCCTGTTTACCTCCCCCAGAAAATCCCCAATCCAAAACCTCCCCCCCAAAATTCCCTGCTCTAATCTCCTGAACCCCCCCTTTCAGGCTTTCCCCCCATCCATAACCTTCCCCCCATCCCTTCTCTCCCCCAATTTTCCCTGATACCACCCCCCATGTAATCTCCACCCGAAACCCCCCCACATAACATCTCTCCCCCTAATCTCCTGATACCTCTCCCCATTTTAATCTCCATCCTTTAACCGGCCCCCCCCCTTTAAATCTCAAACCTAATTCCTGAAACCCCCCCCCAAATTAATCGCCACCCCAAAAACCTCCCCCAAACCATATTTCTCTCCCTTTAAAAAAACCGGGGGAAATTAATGACAGAAAAACCCGGGGAATTTTTTCGAGTATTTAAAAATTTCGGACCCTTTTTACAGCCCCGTCTAAATTTAATCCACGTTTTCCCCTAATATCTCCCCTTTTTCTGGGCCTAAAAAACCTAGGGGGCCTCCAAAAGAGGGATTTGCATTTCCCTCACCCCTTTTCCCAAAGAATTTTCCACCCCGGGGGTTTACTTTGTCTAAAAAGGGTTAAGAGCTGATCATAAGAATTTAAATTTTACATTTATTTTTCCTGAAATTTTTTTATCCTAAGATGTTGGGAGGCCCCCCCCCACCTCTTAAAACAATTTTGGGAAACGTTTGGGGTCAAAATTTTTTTTCCCTTCAAACCCCCCAAAAAAAGAAAACAAAAGGTCCCCAAAGGGCCCCTAAACCCGGAAAATTTATGTGCCCAAAAAATTTACAACGGGAAACCCCAAATGTGCCCAAATGAAAATTTTAAATTGTTTTAACTGGGGACGCCAGAGACCCCATAAAAGTAAAATTCATTCCCAAAATTTAAAATTTGGTTCTTTTTTCATTATCAGACCCCAATAAGTTCAAGAAAATGAGGGGGAGGAAATTAACCAGCTTTCCCATACCACCCCCAAATCAGCCCCTCTCCTAGTGACCCCCAAAGGCCAAAGGGGGTTAACTGGAAAAAAAAAGGCGGCCACCAAAATATTTGGGGTTTTTTGGGCCCCAATTTTGCCCCCTTTTCCCCTTCATATTTGTAAAACCACGGGGAAGGGTCTATTTTAGGGGATTTTTTTTGTCCTCACTTTAGGGTCCCCAAATTTTTTAAGACTTTTGATGACTCGGGGTTAATTTATTTTGAGGCCCCCATTTTTTCCCCCCGTATAAAAGCTGTACTTTTTAAAAAAAACTTTTACATTTTTAAAAGCACACCTTCAGTTTTTCCCCATTAAAAAAGATATAACCAATTTTTAAAAATTAGTGGGGGCATATTTTTTTTTTGGGTTAGTTGATGTGTGTGTGTATTATAGATGGATGGGATATTGCGGGTCATTTTTTTTTGGGAGAAAAATTTGGGCCCCTTTTAAATACTTCATTTTCTGTTACGGCCTCTGCCCGGGGAGGGGGCAATCCACAAAAGTGTGGGTAGATATATGTACAGAAACAAAGGTTTTATAAGAGGGGGAAATTTTTTTCTTCTCAAAAATCCCCCCTTGTCTTTTTTCCGGTTTTTAAGGGTCCCGGACTCTCACAGCTAAAGGGGACAATGGTTTCCCTTTTCATAAATTTGTCCCCCCAAGAATGGAAAAGGGTTTAAGAAAACCTCAGGGGGCCCCGGGAAATAATAAGACCACAACCCTGGACACATCTACTAGGGAACAGGCAGCGGGTACGATCTCACATGACCTCTGGCTCTATCCTCTATAGTAACAGGTGAATGATTGGAAAGGTTGAGGGGTTCTAGAATCTGTGTAGTTAACAGTGTCTCCGTGTCTTCTCCCATAGCACAGATTACACAGCAGAGAACTAAGACATCTAGGGAGTGTGTGGCCCCCCGTTGTAAGAGTACAGTGAGCAAGCACCCAGACCCGTCGAGCCTCCACGCGCATTCCGAGCTGATTACAGAAGAGCCTAGACCTGACCCACCAGATCAACTGAGCTGCTGACTGGACAGGATAGAGGGATATGCTGGGATAATGATAAATTAGACACAGGGATGATGGGACTGGATGAAGAAGAGTGATGGGAAGCAGGGACCATTATACGAAAATAAGCACAACCCTGGTGGACATTGAGTCTGGATAGTGAGATGGTGAGGGGAATCGATCGTTGAGCATTATAGCATACCACAGATATATGTTCTGGATGATGAAGGAGAGGTCCTTTTTTGTCAGGTTCCAATAAAGTTCAGGGGATGTTGCTGTCTATGTCTCCAAGGTTGTGTGGGATAACATAGAAGTGTAACACAGGGGATCTGTAACGCCGGAGATCATGATAGAGAGATCACCAGCGAGCTGACATCACAAGTGTGAGGAGTATTGGAAAAAGACCGCCGTAGTGTAGAGGATTGTCAGCATTCTCTCATCTCATATACTGACACAATACCACAGCACATGTAATCCAGTCAACTGTGTGTGGTTCCCTACGAGGATTGTTCCAGCAGGAGAAATCCAGCAAAGAGAATGTCCCCCGGTCTCTCAGTATCCCAGGACTGTCCAAGGAAAAGTCCAGAGAATCATCATGTAAGTGGAAATAGCTTTTTGAAGATCTCCTGCTAAATATGACCAAAATGGAACAACCTGCACTATATCACGGTTAGTGTCTCTTTAATGGGGAGAAAGTCCTGATTGTGATATTAAGGTTGAGGATGAAGCAAAGAGATGGACGGACCCCCAGGAAACCTCAGGTAGATGAGTAGCCCTATACACAATCTGTATACGGGGATGTGACCTCCACAGTCCACAGAGTGGGCGCATAGAGTATTTGAGGGTCTCTTATGTCGATCTGTCAGCTGTACGGAATGGTTCCATCTAATCAGGAGTGAATATCATGAGTGGATACAAACGTGATGCTGAATAAAAGAAAAGAGCGATGAGCTAGGAGAATATGACGTGAGGAGAGATCCCAAAGATGTGACCTACCAGGTGAGTAGTCATCGTGATTGTATGTTATACATTGTCGGGGGCCCGAGAGGTTGACTTCTCTCCAATGGTTGGTTCTATGGACCCTTGTCTCATACATAATGCTTAGGATCTATAGTTTAGTGGGTCACTCTGCTGTGATTGAACATAGCACACAGCCAGCCTGGATCTTAGAACTAGACGTAGTGTGATCCACTTTAGCCCCACAGTCCGGGGGGGGGTCACAAATAGAGAATGCTGGAGGCAAAAAGGAAAATTCCATTTTCATCCTTTAAAGGAAGAATTATGCGAAGGGATTTAATATAACAGTTGATGGAGAGAGTGTATTCCCTCTATATATTGATGGACACTTACTGCAGTGTTATCTTAAGGCTCGGAGTGTCGGATGCTGCTCTCAACAGGGGCGACGATCACTTAGGGCCAACCTTCCCTAGAACAGCCTGATTCTTAGGTGCATTGTGATACAACACGGTCCCTGGAAAACCTTTATTACAGATTCTGAATGAAAACGCTGCGTCTTTTCTATATCACCACACCTAAATATGCAAATTAACATTGGAGAACCTGGCGACTTCTCTCCTATAGGCCGTACAGACCTCATCGTCCCAGTCCATGAGTTCCATCGGACATGTGCACTTTGTCTCATGATGATCTGATTATAGATTTTCAATATAAGCAACCACTAGTCAGCTCACCTCATATTTGCACTGTCCCGTGACCCAGTAACAGCTAGAACTAGCAGCTCTGTAATCAAACAAGATTGACCAAAACTAAAAGCTTGCATAATTGCAAAGTTGATAAAGACATGCAAGTTTATGTTGTACAGCGGGGATGGTACGGAAATATAAAAGTCTTCGTGAGACAGGGTGACAAAAAACAATGCCTAAACATGAAAACCACTGATGCGTTTCGGGCACATCATACCCTTAATCATGGCAGTAGCAGACCCAAATAAATCATCATTGACTAATAACAGTACATTAATTAAATAACTAATAACATAAAAGATTAGCTCACCTGTAGTGAGTAACCACCACTAGAGTAGTACAGAAAACGCAACCAAATAAACATTACTGATCCGGTACGAATTTTGAGCAGACACACCAGTAGAAAATATAAACAGACCTGGCAATGGCATAAAGCAGACATTTGGGAACGTGGTGTTTAAAGAAAAAATCCACAAAGCCGCTACTGTCACTAATATATTTGCTCACGACATTACCTCCCTATTTAGACTGTAGAATACTCTCTCTATACCAAAAACTGTAGAAGAACTAACATTATATTTATGTCTCTCATTATTTAATTTCCAACATATCGATTTAGTAACGCAAAGACAACATTAGTGGACATCGTTTCAAAAGTAATGTGTTCAAGAATCCATTTTAGTTTCCCTGATGGTAGATCCATATTAAAGTACCATATACAAATAGAGTAATCTTATGGCATAAACCACACAGGTGGTAGTACGAATTAATAATGTTTAATATAAAATGTTAGTTTCCTGTGTTAGGGTTCTGAAAAGTTTGTGCAATGATTGCTATTGTTGCACATTTTACTTGGGCTAGAGCCGACATTTCGTGTAGAATCCCTTATGATTTACCCATGTAAGTTGGGACATTTATAAACCAAATCAGTGGGAGGATATTTATTTCCTAAAAGGGTTTTTTATGATCGATTTTTGAAACTGAGTTTGCCTCCTTAGTTACAGAATATTGTGTCAAAGGAATCTTACGTCTTCATTTATGTATCGGCATGGTGAGTCCTATTATATTGAATATCTGCTTATAACTGTTGGGCTAAATCTTACTACCAGGATAGGGACTGAGGAGTATATCTATTTCGTTTTATTCTCGATGATCACTTAACCATTTTTTTCATTCACCTGTCTCACAAGACTTTATAATATGTACCTAGGTTAAACGCAATAAATTGCTGATTTTAAGGCTCACGGAGGATTGAATTATCTGGCAAGCCTTTTCGCTGGTCCAAGTCTTGATTATGAATCCGCATATCTGGTTTATAGCATGAGAGATTAGTCACTAACAAAATGAAGTCCACGGTTTTTATAAAGTTGCTTGCCCATGTTATTGAATGGCTCAGATGTGTGGGCAGAGGACGACACGATTATTCAGACAAGGTTGTGCGTCTCAGTAATCTTATCAATCCAGGGTTTAAGTGATAAAAGTGATAGTGGAGTTGTAGAGCAGAATCCTGGACAGTGTCAACTGAGTAGCGTTACAGCGGTTATACAAAGGGATTTATAAGTGCTGCAGTTCACCACGTCAGGTTCTCACTAGTAGAGGAGTGAAAGAAATGAGAAATAACTCACCAGTGAAGGTCCCAGTCATTACTCCAGCGAGACCCTGTTGTGTGCAGCACAGACAGCAGCGAGACAGGGGACAGTGCCTCCCTAAGAGTCCCTTTAGTTTGTCACAGGTATCGACCCACTGTATTCCACCGCCACTGGAGAGCTGGCAACAGAGGCCAACAGCACCATACAGGTGCCCACAGCTGCAGAGGGACCATAAAACAAACATCCCAGGAGGCCCCTCATGTGCTCAGTTTGGGGGCCTGGGGAAATAAGGTCCCAGAGTAGTATTTGCGAAGTTTTGTCGAATGCCCTTTATGTTAATGTCAGACATTTCTAGTATGGGCGGTAGCGGTATCTGCAAGGATGGGATGCATAGCCCAAATCAGGTTAAGGAAGCCTTTCACATGGATAAGTGACCAAGAGAATCAGAAACACCCTGAAAACATCGTCCAGAGACCAAATAATGCAATCACCAGCTTTGTTCTTCCAGCAAGGGAGGTTTCAGAGAAGTATTATTTTCTCTTAGTGTTTGTCTCGACCTGACACACCCACAGCATCCATCCATACCAAGAAGCGAAAAAGAAATGACTCAAGATGAAAAAAACCTTTTTTTAATCGATCCAGAAGGTCAATTCTGATAACTACAGGCCGTGGAAAACAGAAGCTTTTTCCTGCTGCTCATCCGCTTTGATAATAAAGTAGTGGTGACATGCCGCTTCCTCCAGGGGGCCCCAAACACAGTAGGTTTGCAGAGGTGCCAGAGACATTTCTGTATCTCTGAGCTTCGGTGAGTGCCCCATACACAGTATTGTTAAACAAGAGCAGGTGGGAGAGATCTGTCTGCTCCAGGGCGCCTATACACATTAAGGTTAAGCATAGGTCAGGTAGACCTCCTGTCTGCTCCGGGTCCCCCCCCCCCCCCCCCCCCCCCCCCCCCCCCCCCCCCCCCCCCCCCCCCCCCCCCCCCCCCCCCCCCCCCCCCCCCCCCCCCCCCCCTCCTAATACGCTTGAGTGTTTCGTTTTTTGTTAGAGCCGTGTTTGGTCACCCCCCTGGGTCAATTTGGGGGTTGGAGCTGGCTCACTATGGTATTAAATGTCTTCTTGCCCTTGTGCCCCAGTAAGGACAGTTGACGTTTAAATCAATGGCAGGTGGAGCTCTGCACTTCCACATTATGTTTCTCCGCTCACTTTCACCACAGCAGCCGCCAACAGATCACAAAATGTGAAAGCCGAAAATTAACCCTTTTGCTGATCTTATATAAATGTCTCCCCATAATACTCATAACAGCAATTAGGAATAATGTTGTGCAAACAGCCTATCATAGCCTTACATAACTATGGCAGAAGATCTCGATGCACCACAGGAAATGTCTGCATGAACTATGTGAAGTCAGCAGTAGGAAGTGGTCATAATAAGTGGTCCTGCTGGATCCATCTCTGGCTCTGTCCAAAATAACTTAATAGAAGCTGCACAAGTTTTCCCCACTAAAAGGAATGTTTAAAATGTTTCTCTTTTGTGGTTTGAAAAAAAAATAAATCATTAAAACATATTTTTAATTTTAAGGAAACTGCATGTCCTCACTAAGTTATAAAGTGGAAGAAGATATCATGCAGCACTCTTCAGGAGAAAAGCACAGTAACCTGAATGTACATCCAGGACGCCACAGTACAGATATGTCATATTATCCCCCTAATGATGAGGTACCGTCTCCTGACCGACCACAGATGGTTACCACAAGTACAAGCCATAAAGAGGGGAGAAGGTTTTCATGTGATCAATGTGGTAAACGCTTTACAAGATGCTCAAGTCTTCTTACTCACAGAAGAATTCACACAGGAGAGAAGCCTTTCTCATGCTGTAAATGTGGGAAATCTTTTACAAGGAAATCATATCTAATTGCACACAAGAGAATTCACACAGGGGAGAAGCCTTTCTCATGCTCTAAATGTGGGAAATCTTTTACACAGAAATCAACTCTAATTGCACACAAGAGAAATCACACAGGAGAGAAGCCTTTTTCATGTTCAGAATGTGGGAAATCTTTTACAGAGAAATCAAAACTTGTTAAACATGAGAGAATTCACACTGGAGAGAAGCCTTTTTCATGTTCAGAATGTGGAAAATCTTTTAAAGACAAATCAGCTCTTGTTACACATGAGAGAATTCACACAGGAGAGAAGCCTTATTCATGTTCAATATGTGGAAAACAATTTACAAACAAATCACAACTGGTTACACATGAGAGAATTCACACAGGAGAGAAGCCTTTTTCATGTTCAGAATGTGGGAAATCTTTTACAAAGATATCGAATCTAAATGCACACAAGAGAACTCACACAGGAGAGAAGCCTTTCTCATGTTCAGAATGCGAGAAATCTTTTACAAAGAAATCACAACTGGTTACACATGAGAGAATTCACACAGGGGAGAAGCCTCTCATGTTCAGAATGTGGTAAATGTTTTGCAGAGAAATCAAAACTTGTTATACATGGGAGAACTCACACAAGAGAGAAGTTCCCTAAGAGAAGAGTCACACAGATTGTGGAAAATGTTTATAATTAATCCCTTCCTGATGCAGCCGCCGACATAGACATATGAGGGCTTTTATTTTGTGGGACAGTATTTTGCATAATAGGCTGAACTGGATGGACGTCTTGTCTTTTTCCAGCCTTACAAACTATGTAACTAAGATGGACTTTCTAATGGTGTTATTCATATTACCATAGAATATACTGGTAAACTGTAAAGAAATTCTACGTGGGGCAAAATTGGAAAACAACATCCTTTGTTTTATTTTTACGGTGTTCACTGTTTGTTCTCTGTATTCTACAGGCTGATACGAATCCAGCCAAACCAAACTTGTAGGGTTTCCGTTATGTTTTGGTACCATGAAAATTTTTTTTGTACTAACGCCTATGGATGTGAGTGAGGGGCATTTTTGTACTTTTTATTGCTACTAGTTTGGATACATGGGACTTCTTTGATTAAATTATTAAAATTTTTAGGGGACATGAAATTACCAAAAATGCAATTTTGCCGTTAGGAATTGTTTTCCTTCTTCGGTGTTCAGCGCATGGGATAAATGATGTTATATCTTAATAGATCAGACTTTTTCGGATGCGGCAACACCAAATATGGGGAACTTTGTTTGAATTTTATTTTTTTCTAATTTACAAAATGGCGAAAGGGGGGGATTGGAACTTTTAATATGTTTTTATTTTTTTTACACTTCAAAACATTTTTTTTTTACTGTAACTTTGAGTCTCTTAAAGGCGCTTCACCACTAGGGGGTGTGCGATCACTTATACAGCTGAATGCAATGCAATACAATACATTAGGGTGTACAAAGATGTTTTTACTACTTCCTGCATGGAGAAGAAAATATGGCGGCGGTGGAAGCCTTCACAATGCAGGGGCCCCTATCGGAGTGAGGGACAGTGTGCATTACCGTTACCCATTGCTTTAGATGCTGAAGCTCTATTTGCTGTGGCGTCTAAGGTATTAAACAGCGCGGGATGGCGATTAGCAGCTAACACCCGCTGGCTACACCGGCCCCGCTACAAAGTTCTTTATCAGTATTAGGACGTACTAATATCGATTTGTTTTCTCATTGTGTCTCTCATAGTTGAGGTCGACCTATGATGTCAATGACAGGCCTCTCTCATCTTTTTAAGTAGGAGAACTTGCACAATTGGTGGCTGACTAAATACTTTTTTTCCCCACCGTATAACAATGTACAGAACAGGAGCGCATTAGGTCTGTGGTTTAATGTAAGTGTAAACAACAAAAGATAATAATTCACATATGGGATATATTGTCATCAGCACCACAATACCAATGTAAATCTCTTACCTCGCTATAACAAATATGTATAGTAAATATAGCGCACCCTTTTCAAAATTTCTGTCCACATTAAGTCCGTGACGGGTGATAGTACACTAGTAACGTCACAGACTGGAGCCTACAAGTGCTAAAAAGATCTTTAAAGCAAATTTTAGAACGTCACAGATTCCAACGTCAGGGAAAGCTAAGTCGCTATACCCCCCTTAAATAAAGCCCTAGAAACCAATCAAAATTTATAAAAGACCCTAAGAAAACCCCGATGAGGTAATTAGCACTAAAAAATAAATTTTATTAAACTAATAAAAAAAAAAAAAAAAAAAAAACCCAAAAGATAAAGAAATGTTTGTCAAAAAATTACTTTACGTTTTTTTTTAAAAATATTGACAAAACCCAAACAGGGAAATTTGTCCCAGTCAACCTTTTTGGAGCAATGGTAATCAAATAAAAAATCTCTCCTACTACAAGATTAGTCTTTCTTTTTGTTTAAATGTATTTTATTAGATTTTTCATAAGAAATCAAAGCAATGGCATACATAAGAAACATAGCATATTATGTAACATACCTAGGGGAAATCACCACATAAAAAATTCAAAAGTAGAAAATAAAAAATTGGGTAAGAAAAAGGGAAAAGACACATAAGGAATTAACTTTCATCAAGCAAGGGCAGATCTGCAGTTTTTTAAAATTTCATACAGAAAGGGTATCCAAAATCAAAAAAGTCCTGTGGGAAACACTGTAATTTTCCCCCAAGCTTTCCCAAATAAATAAAAGGACCCCAAACTTGCCCATTTTTTTGGCCTAAGATACTCCTATTCTAAATTTTTTAAAATATGGGAGCACAGACCCTTCTTTAGAATGGGGAGGAAGTCTGCTTCCCAAATTTTTTGGGAAATAAAACATTTGGGCCGCAGTTACTAATAAAAAAAAACACCTATTTAAAATTACCCCCAAAAAAGGATACAGGATGTTTAAGTGAAATTTTTTAAGGTGCAGGGGTACCCAAAATTTTTGGTTTAACCCAAAGGACTAAGGTTTGGCCCTTTTTTCCAAAATGGGGTTATCAATCACGGGTCCAGAATATATGTGGGCCCATCCCCCCCCGGACCCCCCACACCTTCCAAAACACACATTTGGTAAAGAGGGATTCAGCTTATCAGAAAATGCAGGTGTGTGGTACCAGTCCCATCAAAATTTTTTAAAATTTGGTTTCCCCTTTTATTCTGGTTGGAAAAGGAAGATTGAGCTGCCTGACACCAGACATTTTGCCACCCTCTTGTCCCAGTTTCCCTGAAAAAATAAAAAAGCTTTTTCCGAATATTTAAAATGTTGAAATTTCTTTTTGAGACATTTTTTATGGGGCCCAGTATCGAGCGAATAATTTTTGATTTGTAAATAAAAAAAAAAGGCAAGAAAACCGGCAGGCCCAAAAATTTGACTGAAACTCCCCCGGAAAGGGTCCCGTTCCCAAAGTGCCAAAAAAAACGGGCTTTTTATCCGCAAATCGAAACAACTGGTTTACAAACCATGGCTTCCATCGCTCATCCATCCCGCCCCTCTGAAGTAGAGGGTGAAAAAGGAAAGACGTCATAGGGGATGCCTCCGAACACAGTGAGAATTTCTTGTAGCACCTCTGCCAAACAGCTCTCGTCAGGGACATAGAACTCAACAATGACAGCTCAATCCTAGTTTTTGTAGTTGTCCAAAGCAGGGAGTTTGGATGGACGGGGGCTATCCACAATTTTTCAATTTCCATCCATTTAGAGGAGACATAGAACGCCGACCAGGATGGGATAACTCTCAGCTGTGCGGCCCAGCAGTATTTGGTAATGTCTGGGGCTGATAGCCCGCCACTCCTTCTCCCCGTGAGCAAAACACTTTTAGATATCCTATGTCTCCTACGAGCCCATATAAAATGAAATAAATCTGCCTGAGGGTTGCTAGGGGAACCGGTATCGGGAGAGTCTCAAATACATCAATTTTGGCAGGACTGTCATCTTTATGGCGGCAATGCGGCCAAAGATAGACAATGACAATTTATGTCAACGATACAATAAGTGTTTAATTTCTGTTACAAGTTTTGGGAAATTATGTCTATAAAGCGAGGAGTACCAAGGAGTCAAGTGATCCCCAGGTATTTTAGACTGTCTGTCTTCCATTGGTAATTAAAATTTACCCTAAGTTGCTCCAGTAATGTATCCGGCATGCCTTTAGGTAATGCTTCTGTTTTGGAGGTGTTTATTTTATAACCCGAAAGAATGCTGAATTTACCTAAAAGAGAATGCAAGTTAGGGAGGGTAACTATCTGATCAGAAAGGGTTAATAAAACGTCATCCGCATATAGCGAAATTTTAAATTCTCTCTCCTTTACCAAAACTCCCTTGATGTCTGGGGATAACCTAACCGCAGCCGCTAGGGGCTCAATACATAGAGCAAATAGCAAAGGAGAGAGAGGGCAGCCCTGTCTAGTGCCGTTGCGAATTGAAATTTTGGGGGACATAGCATGGGGTAATCTAATAGTGGCCGATGGAGTAGAGTAGAGCCCCTGGAGTGCGGTGACAAAAGAGACATCGATCCCTTTTCCGCATGCCTTTTCCGCATCTAGGCTTAATAGGAGCATAGAATCTCCTCGTTTGTTCACTATATCAATGAGATTGATGGCTCTTCTGGTGTTGTCCCCCCCCTGTCAACATGGTATGAACCCCACTTGATCCTTGTTAATTAGGAGTGGCAGATAAAGAGCAAGTCTGTTCGCGAGAATTTTAGTAAAGGTTTTTATGTCCGCATTCAGTAATGCTATGGGTCTATAACTACCACACGCCCGGGGGTCTCCTCCCGGTTTGGGTATCAGTGTTATGTATGAGTGCAACATTGTGTCTGACATAGGGGACCCCTGAAGAAAAGACTTGTATAACATCGTCATATCTGAGATCAATTGGGGTTGAAAAATGGTAATACAGGTAAGTAGGCCCATCTGGGCCAGGCGCCTTACCAGACAGGAGATTCTTAATAGTATCTGAAGTCTCCTCTTCAGTGATAGGAGCATTTAAAGAGTCTAGAGCCTCTGGGTAGTGTAGGGAGCTTACAGGAGCTCAGGAAATCTTCCAGTAGTCTATCACAGTCCCTACGACCAGTAGGTAAGGAGCTTGGGATATTATAAAGATCATTAAAAAAGGAGTGAAATAGTACAGCCCCCAATATCACAAGGATTTTGGAATAGCGGAACAAATGATCCCTAAATCCGCCTCCTTTCCTTCCCCCCACTCCTCTTCCTTCCCCCACCCTCCCCTCACCTACTACCACCACCATCCCTTCCTTAGGTTCCGGATTCCGGCATCCTGCTTCATATGGGGAGGGACCTCCCCAAAGCTTTTAAGGTTCTAGGTCTCGAAGAAAGGTTATCACGGTGCTTCCTACTTTTCCCCCGATGGAGGATGTACTGGCTATGAGATCCTTTTTTATCTTGTTTATTCTCTCTCTGTGGGATCTCACGGGGACGACTGATGACAGTCTCCATTCCTTAGGCACTCCACCGTTCATCTTGTGGTGCCTAACCTTTCCTCTATCCCAGGGTTCCGAGCCCTGGTATCAACACACTATGTTCTTCTTTATGTCTGTTCACTATAGAGTTGTAAACTGGTTCATGTTTGATGAATGTTCTTCTGTTATCTTGTCTTTACCCTTCCTAATGTTTTACACTTTTGTAGCCAACAACATTATGGTATGTATTTATAGGCTAACCCACTTCTATACATGCAGATATGGTTAAGCTAATCTCTATCAATGCTAGAGGCCTCAATTCCATTACCAAGAGACGTCTATTGCTGACTGAATTGAAGACCTCTAAGGCTGATATAGCCTTCACACAGGAGACACATTTCAACAAGGAGGGAAACTTTGCCTTTGCTAAAGGTATTTACCCAAGTACTTATGTTTCCTCTATGGATAACAAAAAAAAAGCAGGGATGGCCATACTCTTATCCCGTACATGCCCATACCAAGTTACAGATTGTATAACTGATCCGCAGGGGAGGTATGTTATTTTGAAGGGCACGTACTTAGGGGCTCCGCTTACATTATGCAATCTGTACGCTCCAAATCAGGCCCAGATACGATTTCTTAACAGAGTTCTTCAGAAATTACAATCCTACTTGCCTTCCATGGTAATAATAGGAGGTGATTTCAATGTAGCCTACTCTGATAAAGCAGATAGACTACGTTTAGGGACTACGGTGGGTGATACTTCAAATGCTGCCCTATCCAAAGCATTTCGTAGGGTGGTTCGGAGATACGGGTTGTACGATTTATGGAGAATTGCCCATCCAGTAGATAAGTCATATACCTACACTCACTGGCCACTTTATTAGGTACACCTGTCCAACTGCTCGTTAACACTTAATTTCTAATCAGCCAATCACATGGCGGCAACTCAGTGCATTTAGGCATGTAGACATGGTCAAGACAATCTCCTGCAGTTCAAACCGAGCATCAGTATGGGGAAGAAAGGTGATTTGAGTGCCTTTGAACGTGACATGGTTGTTGGTGCCAGAAGGCTGGTCTGAGTATTTCAGAAACTGCTGATCTCCTGGGATTTTCACGCACAACCATCTCTAGGGTTTACAGAGAATGGTCCGAAAAAGAAAAAAAAACATCCAGTGAGCGGCAGTCCTGTGGGCGGAAATGCCTTGTTGATGCCAGAGGTCAAAGGAGAATGGGCAGACTGGTTCGAGCTGATAGAAAGGCACCAGTGACTCACCTAGCCACCCGTGACAACCAAGGTAGGCAGAAGAGCATCTCTGAACGCACAGTACGGCGAACATTGAGGCAGATGGGCTACAGCAGCAGAAGACCACACCGGGTGCCACTCCTTTCAGCTAAGAACAGGAAACTGAGGCTCCAATTTGCCCAAGCTCATCGAAATTGGACAGTAGAAGATTGGAAAAAACGTTGCCTGGTCTGATGAATCTCGATTTCTGCTGCGACATTCGGATGGTAGGGACAGAATTTCATAGTTTCATAGTTTCATAGTTTGTAAGGCTAAAAAAAGACAAGTCGTCCATCTAGTTCAGCCTGTTGTGCTAAGGTGTTGATCCAGAGGAAGGCAAAAACCCCCAATGAGGTAGAAGCCAATTGTCCTCATTTTAGGGAAAAATTCTTCCTGACTCCAATCTGGCAATCAGAAAAATCCCTGGATCAATGACCCCTCTCCTGAATCCTAGTCACTATAACTTGTTATATTATTACGCTCCAGAAATGCATCCAAACCCTTTTTGAACTCTGTTATTGAATTCACCATGACCAGTCCCTCTGGCAGAGAATTCCATAGTCTCACTGCTCTTACAGTAAAGAATCCCTTTCTATGTTTATGTAGAAACTTTCGTTCCTCAAGACGTAAAGGATGCCCCCTTGTTCTAGATACAGCCCTGTGTATAAATAAATCTTGAGAGAGATCTCTATATTGACCTTTGATGTATTTAAACATATTTATTATGTCCCCCCGAAGCCTTCTTTTCTCTAAACTAAATAACCCTAATCTTGCCAATCTTTCTGTGTACTGTAGTCCACCCAGTCCTTTTATTATTTTTGTTGCCCGCCTTTGTACCTGTTCAAGCTCTACAATGTCTTTCCTGTGCACTGGTGCCCAAAACTGTACACAATATTCCATGTGTGGTCTAACCAGTGACTTGTATAATGGGAGAATAATGTTCTCATCATGTGCATCTATGCCCCTTTTAATGCACCCCATGATCCTATTTGCTTTGGCTGCTGCTGCCTGACACTGGCTGCTACAATTAAGTTTACTGTCCACCAGGATTCCCAAGTCCTTCTCCATGTCACTTTTACCCAGTGTTTTTTCCATTTAACATGTAATCATGTAATGGATTTCTCTTCCCCATGTGCATAACCTGCATTTATCAGTGTTAAACCTCATCTGCCATTTCCCTGCCCAGGCCTCCAACTTATCCAGATCCCTTTGTAATAACATATTATCCTCTATTGTGTTGATTACTTTACAGAGCTTAGTATCGTCTGCAAAGATCGATATTCTACTGTGTATTCCCTGTGTAAGATCATTAATGAAAATGTTAAAGAGGATAGGGCCCAATACTGACCCTTGTGGTACCCCACTAGTAACAGCGATCCAGTCTGAGTATGTACCGTTAATTACTACCCTTTGTTTTCTATCAGTGAGCCAGTTACTTACCCACTTGCACACATTTTCCCCCAGTCCAAGCATTCTCATTTTATTTACCAACCTTTTATGTGGCACCGTATCAAATGCTTTAGAAAAATCTAGATATATGACATCCAGTGCCTCACCCCCGATCCAGTCTAGCACTGACTTCCTCATAGAAGCTGATGAGATTAGTCTGACAGGACCGATCCTTCATGAACCCGTGCTGGAACGGCGTTATACATTTATTTTCAGTGAGATACTCCAGGATAGCATCTCTGAGAAAACCTTCAAACATTTTACCTACAACAGAGGTTAAGCTTACTGGCCTATAGTTTCCTGGATCACTTTTTGACCCCTTTTTGAATATTGGCACCACATTTGCTATGCGCCAATCCTTTGGGACATACCCCGTTATTAGACAGTCCATGAATATTAAGAATAGGGGCCTATCTATGACATCACTTAACTCTCTTAGGACACGTGGGACACGTGCGTCAACAACATGAAAGCATGGGTCCATCCTGCCTTGTATCAACGGTTCAGGCTGGTGGTGGTGGTGTCATGGTGTGGGGAATATTTTCTTGGCACTCTTTGGGCCCCTTGGTACCAATTGAGCATCGTTGCAACACCTTGTGGAATCTATGCCACAAAGAATTGAGGCAGTTCTGAAGGCAAAAGGGGGTCCAACCCGTTACTAGCATGGTGTACCTAATAAAGTGGCCGGTGAGTGTATTTCTCTCCTTCCCACAACTCCCATTCACACATTGATTATTTTTTAGGCAACAAACCAGCATTAAGATGGATGGCGGAGGCAGAGATTGGCCACATAACTTGGTCGGACTTGGTCTTTAGTAAAGGAACAAGTGCCGACCAGACGCTGCCACTGGTGACTAAATGAAAGATTGATTAAATTTTCCCCAATGCGGGAGGAATTGGGCCAACATATTTCAAACTACTTTCTATCCAACGAGGGGTCGGTGACATCACCCACCACCCTGTGGGAGGCACACAAAGCGGTGATTAGAGGGTGGTGTATAGCCCTAGGAAGTAGGCTTAAAAAGAATGCTGATTTGCATAGGGAGAGTCTGCGAGCCCAATTGAGAATATTGGAAGCTACACTTGGGGGTACACCATCTAGATCCATTCTACGCCAAGTAGTTAACGTACGTTCCCAATTGCGATCCCTGGAGTATGAGAGAACAGAAAAGCTTTTATTATACTCCAAACAGAGATATTATGAAAAAGGCAATAAAGCTCACACATTGCTGGCCAAGCAATTGAGAGAAGACCGAACTCCCCATGCTCTAACGGATACAACTGGTAATGTCACTTATGATCCCGATAGAATAGCCCAAAGGTTCCATACCGAATGTGAACGCTGATATTTTTTTGAGCAGCCGGTTATCACATTTTCTTCATCTTCAGTTTAAAATTTGATATTTTGATTGTAGTTTCATTTGGATGTGAATGTACAGAACTCCCAGTGCCTTTGTGCATATGGAAATAAATGCTACCATGAGGATTGAGCATTTTCTCATTTATTTGAAACACACTGCTATTATTTTATACATAACTGTATATCCCATGTGTGATTTATTAACAATTGTTGGTTAGACGTGTGCTAACCCCCAGACTTAATGCACTCATGTCCTGTACATTGTTATAGAACTTACCCATGTTATTGGCTGGTTAATATCCATGAACAATCTCAGGTGTTGGAACATCAAAGGTTTGCTTTAATAATAAACATTTTCCACATTCTGTGCGACTTCTCTCAACAAACTTCACATTAGCCTTCACATATTAGCCAACATTACACATTCTCTCCTGTGTGAATTCTCTCATGTTTAACCAGACTTCCTTTCTCTGTAAAATATTTCCCACATTCAGAACATGAATAAGGCTTCTCCCCTGTGTGAATTCTCTCATGTTTAACAAGACTAAATATGTTTCCAAAAGATTTCCCACATTCTGGACATGAAAAAGGCTTCTCTCCTGTGTGAATTCTCTTGTGCTTAACTAGAGCTGATTTCTGTGTAAAATATTTCCCACATTCTGAACATGAAAAAGGCTTCTCTCCTGTGTGAATTCTGTGGGCTTAACTAGATGCGATTTATCTGTAAAAGATATCCAACATTCTGAACATGAAAAATGTTTCTCTACTGTGTGAATTCACTCATGTATGACAAGATTTTATTAATGTATAAAATATTTCACACATTCTGAACAAGAAAAATTCTTCTCTACAGTGTGAATTCTCTCATGTGTAACAAGACTAAGTTTGTTTCCAAAAGAATTCCCACATTCTGGACATGAAAAAGGCTTCTCTCCTGTATGAATTCTCTTGTGCTTAACTAGATCTGATTTCTGTGTAAAAGATTTCCCACATTCTGAACATGAAAAAGGCTTCTCTCCTGTGTGAATTCTCTCATGTGTAACAAGATATACTTTCTGGTTAAAAGATTTGCCACATTCTGTACATGAAAAAGGCTTCTCTCGGGGGGCGTGGCCTGGCATGTGAAGAGCTAGGACGTGCTGAGACCGAGCTCCGTGTGGGCCCTTAGAAATCTTCCTATTCTACACCAAATAATGAGCCCAAAGAGAGCTGGAAAGGGGCAGAAGAGGATAGTGGATGCCCCGGCTCTGACTGTGCCGATCGAGAACTATTTTACTCCCCTTGCTGGGCTGGAATCGGCGCCGACATCTGAGGCGTCCTCCCCAGACCGGGCGCCATCTTCCCTGCCAGCGCGTGACTCACCGCGAGAGCAGTCGGGCCTGCACACTCCTGCGGTGACTGCGAGACAGAAGCGGAGGCAGCGGCGTGCAGAGACGGCGCCAGAGGGGAGCGCGGACTCCAGCAGGAAGCGAGGAAGGCAGCGGATGCTGACTGACACTGAGCCCGGCGAGGCGGCAGGTACCGGATGTGGGGCTGCGGCATCTAAAATGAAAGCAGGGCCGCCGCCATTGCTGATGGACTCCCCATACCAGGGGCCCGGCCAGACTCGGCCTGCTTGGGGAGTAGAGGAGACCCTATCACAGGACGCTCCACAACCCCTGGAGGATACTAGGGCTTCATGTAGCCCGGTTGAAGGGGACCTAAAGGGAGCGCGCTCAATGCCCAGGACTGACATCCATAGCACATCAGCCAGTGGCTCCCCTTTGTATGTTAGCCACCTCTCAGGCATGGCTACGGCCCCTTCTCCACCCCACAGCAGTCAGGGACGTGGATCACAGGGGTCACTGCTCGACCTGTTCCCTGATTCTAGCCCCAGGGAAGGCCAGCGGGATGCTTGTGTCGCAGGAGGGCTCTCGCCCCATATCATGGCTACCAGTCAGCACATCAGCCCCCTCAGGGGCCCAAATACTGCTATACAGCCCACAGCAGCCTGTTCTGACGCCTCTAGCAGCCCAACAGACCAAGAAGTCTCTGCAGCTAGAGAAGAAGCCCTGCTGGTACTACAAGGTCACCCTGAGCTGCGGGCGCTTCTGACTCTCATACCCACCAAAAACGACATGTCGGCGCTCGCACGAGACCTCAAAACCTCCTGGAAACAAGATCTCAACATGGTCCAGTCAGACGTCTCTGTTATCCAAGCCCAAATCCAAACCTTGGAAACTACCCAGACTGCAACAACCCAGTCGATCTCTGAACTACAAGTAGCAGTTAGAAATCAACAACACCTGTATCAGAATTTAATGAACCAGTTTGACGATGCAGAAAACAGGAACCGTAGGAACAACATTAGGATTAGAGGACTCCCTGAGGCAGTAAAAGCTCAAGATCTGATTCCTTCCCTTACAAAGCTCTTCAATAAGTTGATAGGCAAAGCTGCGGATGCCCCGATAGAGTTGGACAGGGCACATAGGGCTCTGCGCCCTCCCAGCCAAGACCTCGCTAAACCCAGAGACGTAATTTGCCGTGTCCACTATTACGCTGTAAAGGAAGAGATCATGAAGGGGGCCAGAAATACTCCGAATCTCACTCATGAAGGTGTCAAAATTGCTATATTTCCCGATCTGTCCAGACGTACTCTACAACTGAGGGCTGCTCTCCGTCCACTAACTCTGATGTTACAAGAGAGAAGAATCCAGTACAGGTGGGGATTCCCTTTTGCCCTGCATGTTAGAGGTGAAGACTCCACGGTTACCTTCAGGTCACTATCTGATCTCCCGGACTTCCTGACACGCTTGAACCTCCCACTGATCTCCCTCCCGGACTGGGAATCAGCATATCTTGCAGCGCCCCTGTCAGCCCCTCAATCCCGACCCTCCTCTCAACAAGATGGCGGAATGGTGTACCCACCCAAAGAACAACGGCTGACCAGGCGCCAGAGATCCGTGATGCGACTGGAGAGGGTGGATGGTGCGTCGCAGAGAAGCCTTTTCCATAATACTAAGTGACTCTGTTGCTACTATACTGCCCCCGCCCCGTCCTGGGCTCTACCTGGCCGGGGAGGGCTTTAGGAAGTGGTACTTCCAGCCTGTCCATCTCAGGGACCTGGGATGGATTCTCCTGGGACTATTTGGGCACCCCTGTTCTTGGGTTCCATCTTAAGGTTGTGAATTAAGTATCAGGCATTGAAGATATGTGATGCAATTACTTTAGAAATGCCCCACGGATGTCTCGGTGCATCCCCTCGCACTGTGACGTATTACATGTTTGATTTGTTTCATTCTTTTCTTTCCCCCATAGGTACCTTTGTGAACAATACTGGTTCACATTTTGCAGTGATTAATACTGCATGCTTTGCTTTAGTCAATTTGCCTACTGCTTGTTTGTTAGGCTTTTCTACATGTGTGTTCTCTAGCATTGATTATGCTTATGTTACAATTTGTTCTGCTGGGCAAGGCGCGACCGTGATACACCGGCCTACAATCATTGTTAGGCTCTTGCACACTCCACCATGATTACTTTTCAGATAGCATCCCTTAATGTTAAGGGGTTCAATGTCCCCGAAAGACGGTCCCAAATACTCTATAGCATGCATAGACAGCGTACCCAAATCCTGTGTCTCCAGGAAACACATATCATGACAGGTCACCTAGCTGCATTCAAAAATAAGTATTTCCCCCTTTGGTGCCACAGTAGCAATCCTTCTGGCAAATCGAAAGGAGTGGCCATTTTTTTCCATAAAAATCTTCCTGTTCAGCTGGTTGATAGTAAGACTGACCCTAATGCGAGATATATCTTCTCTAAATGTATTATAGATGGGTCTTTATTTACCATTGCTAACATATATGCTCCGAACCAGGGCCAACTGTCGTTCCTTACCTCCGCCCTGGATGATCTGAATTCCTTTGCTGAAGGTAAAATCATCCTCTGCGGGGATTTCAATGTAGCTTTGAATCCAGGTATTGACACGTCCACAGGGCACTCATCAATTCCTTTGAATAAATTGAACAAAATCAAAAAACTACTGCATGCGATGCAGCTCGCAGACGCCTGGCGCCTTACCCACCCTAACACTCGGGACTACACCTTCTACTCCCATCCGCATAATAGATATAGCAGGCTGGATTATATATTCCTGCAGCATGCGCTTCTTCCTGACGCCAAGAGATTATCTATAGGAAATATATTGTTATCTGACCATGCGCCGGTGCATTGTGATATCGAGCTGCAGCAGAGCGGGGCTAAACAGTATAATTGGCGGTTGAATGAGTCCCTCCTAAATGACTCTTTATGCTTGACTGACCTGCAGCAATCAATAGACAACTTTCAGTCAGATCATTCTACGGATTCTACTTCCCCCCAGACTAAGTGGGAGGCTCTGAAGTGTGTAATTCGAGGTGTCCTAATTAAGCATGGCGCCAGGCTGAAGAGAGCTGCTGCGGCTAAATTATCTGCTCTAATGCTGCGGCTATCGCAGCTGGAGTCCGCCCACAAATCCACGCTAGCTGAGACTGACCTTAGGGAACTATTACGCACCAAACATGAAATCCATCAGCTCTTGGAGCAAAAGACTGCTCGATTCCGCCAGATTTGTGCTAGCTCATACTACATGTGGGGTAATCGCCCGAGCAGGCTGTTGGCAAGAGCCCTTAGGGATAAAAGAGCTTCTCTATTTGTCCCTGCGATCAAAACTAAGAGGGGTGAGATCACCCATCTGACGCCTGAGATCCTGGACAGCTTCCAGGAGTATTACAGTAATCTCTATAACCTTCCTCCTGCCGCTTCTACCTCGCCTTCACTGAGCTCCTTTTTGTCCACATCCTCCCTACCTGTCATAGACGCAGATAGACTCCAGGCATTGGAAGATCCCCTTACCCCAGCCGAGCTCTCCTTGGCGATCTCGGCCATGCCAGCTGGGAAAAGCCCAGGCCCAGACGGCTATACAGCCAAATTCTATAAAGTTCTTAAAGATAAACTAAGTGCCCCCTTGCTCGCCTCCTTTAATTCGGTTTCAGATACATCACCATTCTCCCCCTCTTCTCTCCAAGCCCATATCACTGTAATATTGAAACCGGGGAAAGACCCCCTAGCCTGCTCTAGCTACAGACCCATTTCTCTTCTGAACGTAGATGTTAAGCTCTATGCAAAAATATTAGCCAACAGACTGAACACAATCCTCTCTGATTTGATCCACCTGGATCAGGTTGGGTTCGTATTAGGCAGAGAGGCAAGGGATAACACCCTAAAAACGTTTGCCCTTATCCATCAGGCTCAGAAACTTAGGATCCCCACAATGCTGCTATCCCTTGACGCGGAAAAAGCGTTCGACAGGGTGGATTGGCACTTTCTGCGATCTGCCCTGTCATGCGCAGGGTTGGGACCAGTGATGCTCCAAAGAATATTTGCCCTATATCAGTCCCCATCTGCCAAAATTAGGGTGAATGGTGCCCTGTCTGGGCCCTTTTCTATAACTAATGGGACGAGACAGGGTTGCCCTTTGTCACCACTCCTTTACGTAATCTCTATGGAGTACCTGCTACAATCTATTAGAAAGAGAAATGAGTTTAAAGGTATTACTATAGGGAATGAGCAGTATAAATGTGCCGCTTACGCGGATGATCTCTTGTTGTTTGTTACAGAACCTGAATCCTCCATACCCGCCTTACTGGACCTGCTAAACATTTTTAGTAGGCTCAGTAACTTTAAAGTAAACTACTCCAAGAGTACGGCCATGAACATCACGTTGGATGATCAAGTAGTTTCATCCCTGACTGACCAATACCCATTCAAATGGGCTAATCAATCCTTTACATATCTGGGGGTACAGATCCCCAACCGCTCTTCTCAATGTTTCGATCTGAACTTTGCTGCCCTGGCGTCACGGATAAAGGGAGACTTGGTCAAATGGGAAAAGAGAGACTTCTCCTGGATAGGACGAGTCAACGTCATTAAAATGAACGTGTTGCCCCGACTTCTTTACCTATTTCAGACACTCCCACTCAAATTGCCCAACTCCTTTTTCACTGACTTGAACAGTTGCTTCAGGCAATTTATATGGGCGAACAAGAAACCGAGGATTGCTAGAAGTGTCTTACTTAGAAGAAAGGAACATGGTGGCCTGGCACTTCCAGACCTGAGGTCCTACTATTTAGCGGCAACATCTGTCCGTGTTGTAGATTGGTTCCACTATCGTTGCTCAAAGCAGTGGGTGCACATAGAGGAACGGATATGCAGGAGGACGTTGTCCTCTCTCCCCTGGCTACTTCCATACTTGCCTGGTATTAGGCTGCTTCACTTGCCCTTAGTTACACAGCTTACACTCTCAACATTCCGCTCCTTGGGAAAGCAGTATGGCCTATACTCCCCAGGTGGCCCAATGATCCCTATCAAAGAGATCCCAGGGATCCACATTACCTCACGCTGCCTCTTGTATGGTGGTGAAGGTCTTCAACAGCCACTTAGAGTGGGGGACTTTGTTCAGCATGCGGCCTTTAAATCATATGAAGACAGCGTTCCGCCCCAATTCCGCACCCCAAATACTTGGCTACAGTTTCAACAGATTAAGCATTACTTTGACACTACCAAAATCAGTTTGAACTTCACCCGTGCCCTCACTGGCTTCGAACAAGTATGCGGCCAAAGGCAGCAGCCATCCCATCTTATATCTACACTCTATAATATGATAATCGAGTCTCAATCCAACAGTCAGCCGTCTTTCCGAAATGCTTGGGAATTAGAACTGAGTTGCTCTTTTACGGATGAAGCTTGGTCTAAAGCTTACATTCTATCTACTAAGACTTCGGTCTCGTGTAGGACACAGGAGCTTAATTACAAAGTGCTCTCACGATGGTATCGTGTGCCTAAACTTCTGCACTCGATCTACCCAAGCGTTCCGGACATCTGCTGGAGGTGTGAAAAAGAGACGGGGTCTATGACACACATATGGTGGGGATGCGAGGTACTTCAGCCATTCTGGGGAGCAGTTATAAATTTGATCCATGCGGTTACTGGTGTGATGCTGCAGAATTCGCCGGAGGTTTCATTGCTTTTCATGATACCCCTGAGTTTGAGAGCGCTGAAGGGAAGCTTGATTACCTTCCTTTTGACAGCGGCCAAATCATTGATCCCTAGGAAATGGCGTTCTAAGCAGCCTCCCACTGTGGCTGAGTGGTTCAAAGAAATATTCTATCTCCAGCGCATGGAGGAGTTGAAAGCTGAAGCCACTCAGACAACGGACCAACACCTGAGAAGGTGGATGGGATGGGTAGCATTCACGGGTACTGACGCCTATAGGTCAAGGGCGCTTGGAAGCTAACCTCCTATGTTTGCGGTGTCACGATGACCCCGCTCTAGCCATTAACGGGGGGACGTCTTTCTCGGGGATCTGAAATCATTTTATTACTTCTTCTTCTGTGGAGTATGCGCGGTCGCCTTGCCCAGTACTTTTGCCTTATATGTTGTTTAGCTCTTTATTGATTGTCTCACCGATACTGGATACTAACAGGAAACTGCTCTCATTCTGCTCGACTTGTATGTCTTTGTAGATGACTGCCTGTCTGTTGCTATATGGACTATGATGTTTTGTTATGTATGTGAAGCTGGAGCAGTTGACACGAAACGCAAGAAACCATCACACTATAGTCCTTTGTTATACTGTATTACTATGCTAACTTGGAATGGTAACTATTTCTACATTTCACTCGGATCATATCCTGTACTACTGATGCTATGTCATTTATCTATTTTTTCAATAAAGCTGTTTTTTGAAAAAAAAAAAAAAAAGGCTTCTCTCCTGTATGAATTCTCTTGTGCTTTACTAAATCTGATTTCTGTGTAAACGATTTCCCACATTCTGAACATGAAAAAGGCTTCTTTCCTGTGTGAATTCTTCTGTGAGTAAGAAGACTTGAGTGTTTTGTAAAGAGTTTACCACATTGAATACATGGAAACCTTTTTCCTTCTTTATGGCTTGTAACCATCTGTTGTGGGTCAGGTGAAGAAACCTCATGATTCGGGGGATTATTCGAAAGATCTGCACTGTGACGTCCTTTATGTACATTCAGGGTATTGGGGTTTTCTCCTGAAGAGTGCTGCATGATGTCTTTTTCTTTATAATTTAGTAAGGACATGCAGTTTCCTTCAGACATCTTATGGCATTTTTCTTTTAAAATTAAAAATATTTTTATGATTTTTTTTTCACTGACTCACAGGCTGTTTTGCACTCTGTCTCCTAAGGCTGTGGGAGATCTTACAGTAGTGATAAACATATATCAACTTCAAACCGTCCCTTTGACAGAGCAGGAGGTGGTTATCTCTAACAGGATTACAGATAAAGAGATGCATTTCAGTCCTCACAGCACATGTATCTTTTGTTTACTTCAGCTAATGTTTTTAAATCTAAAAAGTTCATTCAGAGCTCATTGCCTGGGGTGACCTCACTCCCAGCTCTCTGCTCTGTCAGCTAATCAGATAATAGATGTCCTTCTGGTATGCAGGCTATCACAGAAATGTGCGTGCACTCAGAGAGCTGATAAAATGTCCCTTATCTCATGACTCAAGTAAAATCTATTGATTGATGTATTTAGAGAATGTCTTTAAATGTCTTTATGCAGAAAGATAATATTTGTAGTAATAAAACTGCTATAAGTTATTTTGAACAAAGCCAATGATGGCTCCAGCAGGACCCCCAATGACCACTTCCTACGTCACGTAGCTCATGCAGGAATCCCCAGTGATGCGCTGGTTTGATTGGTATGTAAGGTATCTTAGGCTGACTACACACATATCCCTTATTGTTGTTACGAGGATAAGGGCCGATATATGACACACCAGCAAACAGTCTGCAGTGACTGCACCTCTGCTAACCCCACTGTGTATAGGGCCCCAGAGAAGACAGATGTCACTGCACCTCTGCTAACCCTACTCTGTATGAGGCACCAGAGCATATGGATGTCACCGCACATCTGCTAACCTTACTGTGTATTGGGCCCCAGAGCAGATGGATGTCACTGCACCTCTGCTAACCCTAATGTGTATTGGGCCCCAGAGCAGAAGAATATCACTGCACTTCTGCTAACCCTACCCTTTGCTGGGAAAAGGGTTGTTTTCTCTGATGAGTAACATTTTCTGCTTCATGCAATGGAGGGACATTGCTGTGTCAGGTGGGAAATATCAGAGAATAAACACCCTGCAACCACTGCTGGAAGAACACAAACTGGTGGTGACAGCACTATGGTCTGGGGAAGGTTTTCCGGGCATTCTCTGAGCCACTCATCCATATGGAAGGTGTTATCACCTAATTTGGTTATGAAGCCATCCTTTGAGATCCCATACACCTATACATGCTGATTATCTCTCTGCGGAGGATAGGATCTTCCAGCAAGACAATGCTACATGTCACATGGCTAGAAATTTCCGACATTAGTTGAAAGAGCAGGACCAAGACTTCTAAACAGTACCCTGGCCCTATTTACCCAGACCCCAACTGAGCATGTATGAGGGCCACTGGATGTTGCCTCTATGGACCCTCCAGCAGCAGTGGGATGCAGATGGCATGAGATACCTGTGACCACCTACCAGGACCTTACGGAGTCATTCGCCGCCTGTCTCGCTGCTGTCTGTGCTGCACACAACGGTCTCGCTGGAGATAATGATGGGACTTCACTGTGTGTATTTCTCATTACTTTCACTCCTTACAGTGAGCACCTGCCTGTGTGACTGCAGCCTTATAAATCCTTGTATAACGCTGTAACATATCAGTGACATGGACCAGGGTTCTGCTCTACACTCAGTCATCACTTTTATCACATAAACCTGGACTTGATAAGATTCTGAGATGCACAACCTTGTCTGACAATCAGGTCTGTCCTCTGCCCACACATCTGGCCCTTCAATACCAATGGGCAGCACTTTAATACAAGTGGAAGCCATCTGCTTAGTGACAATCTCATCATGGCTATAACCAGATCATCATGAGACAAAGTGCTCATCTCCAGCTGATCTCATGGACGGGACGATGAGGTCTTTACGGCCTAATGGCTGCAGTTACCAGGTCTCCATGTTATAGAGCATCTCTAGGATGTGGTGGAATAGACAGAGCGAGGTTTTCCATCAGAATCTTTAATAAAGGTTTCCAGGACCTTGCTGTATACAATTCACTAAGAATTCAGGCTGTTCTAGGGAAAGGTGGCCCTAATGAAGTGGCCCCTGAGAGCAGATCCCAACTCCAGCCTCAGGAACACTGCAATAAGTGTCCATAATATATAGAAGGGAATCACTCATCTAGCTTCTATTTAAACCCTTCCACAAGATTCTGATCTTAAATATGACAATGGGATTTTCCTTTTTGCCCTCCAGAACTCTATTATGTGATCCCTGACTCTGCGGATAAAGTGGATCTACTAAGTGTCCTCAGATCCCAGCTCTCAGTGCAGATGTTCATCAAGACAGGTGACCCCAAACCTTATTCCTAAGTCTTGTAGCTGCAGGGACCCATAGAACGCCCCATGGAGAAAAGTCTCTACTCAGGCACTGCACCAGGTATAACACGTATCCCTGAAGAAAACCTCTGAAGTCGTTACTACTCACCTGTGGTCACACGTTCTGGGACTCTCCTCCTCCTTCACGTCACTCAGCCTCCAGTCTTCGCTCCTCATTCTTCTCCTTCTTACAGCCTTCCACTTTAGTATCAGTCATATCTTCACACTGATGTGAGATTTGGAACAATTCAGCACAGCCAGACTGATCATACATCAGAGGACCCCAAATATCTATGAGCCCATCTGTGGCTGCAGGAGGTCCACAACCATGTATAACAGATTCGTGATAGGGCTCCATCTACACTGGACGATTACCTGGACGTCACATCTCTTTTGCTTCATCCTCAACCTTAATATCATCAGATTTTCCCCCTAAAGAGACAAAACCAGTGGAAAATAAGTGCAGGTTTTTCCATTCTGGTCATATTTAGAGGAGACTTCGATCACCTCTACCTGATGATTCTATGGGAATTTCCATCTGGACAGTCCTGGGGAATACAGAGGACGGGGACATCTCCTCTGCTGGATTTCTCTACTGGATCCATCTGTTGGGAACACACAAGTGGACGGGAACATGAGGTGCAGTTATATCTGTCTATATGTCAATAATACATCTCATCACCTCCAATCATACGAGAAGATGTTAAAAGAGGGAGATAGAGGAGAAGACAAGAGAGGAGATTGGATGGGTGAATTATCTCCCTGCTGTGTATTATCTCCTCTCCACATTTGATGTCAGCGGACGGTAATCCTCCATCATGACACTCCTGGTATAGAATCCCTGAGTCCTTCTATGTACTCCCACTCCTCATGGGAAAATAGACAGCGACATTCCTGCATTATAGAAACTGACAACACATGGATCCCCATCTTCATCCAGAGCCATCATTCCCTGTGTTATGGAATAATGTCCCGGCATTCTCCTCATCATAATCCAGACCCATCATCTCCTGTTTATGTACAACGTCCAGACATTCCCTCGCCTTCTCATCATCCGAGATCCATCATCCCCTGTGTTATGTGTATGTTCCATGCAATTCCATCACCTACTCCATCCAGACCCATCATCCCTGTGGTTATGTGTAATGTCCCAGGCATTCAATTCACTCTCATTCATCCAGGGACCATCAATCCCATGTGTTAGTATAATGTCCCGGCTTCCCCCTCACCTCTCAGCATCCATCCACGACACATTATCCCACTGTATTATGTACTAATGTACCAGCATTCCCCTAACCTCTCCAGTCTGCAAGCTCAGTGATCCTGGTGGTCAGGTCCAGGATCTTCTCTATCAGTGAATGAGGTGGAGGCTCGGGGCTCTGGGGACTGCACCGTCCTCCTGACACCCGGGGGGGCCACACACTCCCCAGACGACTTCTCACTACGTGTAATCCTGTGTATGGGGAGGACACTGATCACTACATAGTTTCTAAGAACCCCTCTCCTTACCTCATTCACCCTGTTATGGATGACGAGAAGAGTGGAGGTAATGTGAGATCTCACCTCTTCAGTTACAAGTAGATGATCTCAGGGTGTGGGTCCTAATATCCTGGTGGCCTGAGGCGTCTCATCCCTGTCCATCCTTGGGGGGTCATTGATGAAAAGGGCCATTGCTCTCTAAGCTGTGAGAGTCCTGGACCTAGGATACCTGAAGGAAGATGAGGAGGATTGGACGTAAGATCGAACTCTACATACACCTCTACTCTGTACATTCTATATACCTACACTTTGGTGGACACCCCCAGGGATAGAGACTGTATACAGATAATGAAGTCATTTCAGGGGCCCAGGTATTTCCAATGGCAACGCTGCAAAATCTATCTTTCTCATATACAGACACTCACAAAAGTCCAGTACATCCCTCACATTATTGTAAATATATTCTATATTTTATGGGAAAACACTTGAGGATCTGACACTTTTGACCACAATGTAAAGTAGTCAGTGGCACGACTTGTTTCAAAGAGGATAATTTGGGGCCCATCAGAATAACTAAACACAGCAATAACGTGTAAAACCGCCAGGATCAAAGTGTGTACATCGCTAAGTGGACAAAAGGACCAAACTGTGCCAATTTTGCCATTTTCCCTCTATGGTCGTAATGTGAATCACTACTGTTACACGTTCATTATGTGAATGGGGAGCAGGTACACCAGCATACAGTGTATTATATCTGATGTTATCACTTATCACACAGTTTTTCATATGGTCAAATGGAAGTTCAACATGCCTCTCATGGCAAAGAACTTGAGGATCTGAGAAAAAAAGAATTGTTGCCACTAAATAAAGATTGGCCGGAGATAGATTATAAAAAAGATTCCAAACAACCTCACACTGAGATGCAGCACGGGACCAGGACCATACATTGGTTTATAAAAAGAAAGGGTTCCCCTCAGAACAGGCCTTGCACATGGTCAGTACAATATGCTTGCAGAGGTTACAGGGTTGAGGGTAGCCTGTCAGTGCTCGACTATATGCCGCATGATGACCCAAAATTGGGTCTGCATGGCCTGTAATACTGGAAGGAAGCCTGTATTCTATCGTGGTGCAACAAGACTATGCACGAAAGATGTTTGTATGAGACACAAGCAGACTAAGGGACATGGATTACTGGAACATGTCTGTTGCTCTGATCAAAGAGCAATACGAAACTTATATGGTTCAGGTGGTGTCAAGAGTGTGTGGCAGGCAGCCAGGTGAGGAGTACAGTGATTAAGTGTGTCTACATACAGTCAAGCATGGTGGTGGGACGTGTTTTTGGATTTGGGGCTGCCATGAGCGCTGACAGCATGTGGGGAGTACAGTTCATTAAGGAAACCATGAATGCAAGCATGTACATGTGACATACGTGAGGCATGAGCATGATACTCCTCCCTTTGGGTTACAGGGCAGTATTCCAACATGAGCACGACCCTAAACTCCTACAGAACATGAGGGTAGAGGCTTGCCGGAAGTGGCCAAGCATGTACTACAGACCTTAATACACCTATTGGAGCATATGTGGAGCCTTCATTAAATGGATGGTGGAGGAAGCACCTAAAATCTGTAAATCCACCAACTCCTGTCATGAGTGGAGTGGTAGAGGATTTCCAGTGGGTAATAAGAAAAAATCATTTGACAACTAAAAATTGGTCTATATCCAATGTCTTGCAATGTGTTACATTTCACGGATCCATTATCTTTACCATCCACTACAGCTGTGAACGTGAGACTATCATTTTATAGTATAATCATCTTTGGTGTCTCATACATGAATTTGATTGACAAACTATGTAGCAATCTGCCAGTTCTGTATGATTATGTTCATGGGACTGCATTGTTACGGTTTTGCTCATAAAAAGCAAAGCAAAAATGTTATTTTTATTATTTTGTTAGTATTTGAAAACATCCACCTTTGTCTTTCAGGCTCACTGCATGAATCTTTCGGGCTCTCAATCCAGATTCAAGATGTTCGACCGGAAATCTGATCCCAGGTCTCATTCTACACTTTCTCAATGTAGGTGCATTTACTATTACTCGGCGTGGCGAGTATCGCTTTTTCTTCAACTCTCCCCACAACTGTTGGGATTGACGTTGAGGTTTGGGGAACTTTGGAGGCAATCACAGCAGCTCTACTTCTTGTCATTGATCCAATACTTCTACATACAATTGATGATTTGGTTCAGGTCCGTTGTCTGATGGACACTATGTCGTCCTCTTCATTCCCAATTTATGAGTGTTTGATGTAACTCATCTTGTAGGTACCCATCACATTATAGCTCAGCATTGATGGTCCCCATCCATCCTGGTCAAGTATCACAAACCAGCTGTGAAACATCCCCCATATCCTCAGGCTTACTCCAAAAGATACTTGACATTTCATTCAATTTCTCGATTCGTCTTGCCCCATTTCTTCCAAAAACCCATTTTGCCCCATCAGAGGCCCTGGTGTATTCGACATTTCATCTCATTGACTCCAATCAAATCTGTTTTACCAATCTTCCGAAATTCCATACTGCTTTGCAACTCGTGGTTCATGCTTCTTATGGGAGCATTTGAGTTGCGGCATTCTTACCATTTTTTAGCGCACACCCATATAGACATGTGTAATGCCGTACTTGACTTGGTGATTCATGAATATCTCGGTGATTTCTATAACGAGGGCCTAAGAGCAGGTCTTCCCACTGCGTGTTCTTGTCGCTATCTGGAATGATTCGACTTTGGGGCGAAGTGTAGGAACGGGCTGCGCCAACAAGTCTGTTAGATATATTAATAAAAGCACACCACAACACAGCACGCTGACATCAGGGGCCCCATGCTGCAGGGCCTGTTGTGTCTGTTACAACAATTTGTAGGAATCTACTACTTTTATGTCTTTTCATTTCAGGCGCATTTCTTGGCTGGAATGGTAGAGCACTTTAAAAAGTTGGTTTACCCTGGACTGGTATTGTGGCTTTGTAGCTAGATAGCTTTAAATCTAGGACCGCAAGTTGAAACAGGTTCATAGATTCAGGCGCATTCTATGCTAACAATTCGTGCAAAAATAATGGTGCACTGGGTGGCCAAAAAATCATCATGTCTCCTTTGTGATGAGCAAATTGTTGGACTCTGATATTTCACCTGGACGTCACCCTCTTGGATTTGGAATGACGCGACTGCATCATGTTCCTTCCCGCTTGTCAGGGCTTCACTTTTGCAGTTCAGCAATTTCTTGAGATCGAATATTGATGAACTGGCTGATTGCCAGCTTCTATTTTTTTTTCGAAATATTCTTCATGGCTGCTTGAACCAGTGACCTTACACTGGGATCAAACAATATTAACACACTGAACTTAGATAATGTCCTAGAGGAACAGGTTGTATTTTTGTGGAGGTAAAAAGAAGAATAAAGATTGTCTCCACAGAAGCAAAACAGTAACAATGTAGTTACAGGACAAGAATATGCAGATCAAAGCCAATTCTTAATAGCGGCATGGTCAAAGTTAGGTTTAAGATAGGGAGATGATTGCTCTATAAAATGATGGTGGTCTAATATTCAAAGTTGTAGTGGATGGTGAGATATGGGCCCTGCCAAATTACAAGTTCAAATGTGTTACCTTTTTTGCTCATTTGTGTAAAGCATGTATTTATACACGGCTGCCTATTGCCGGCAATATGACCGGGGCTATATAAGTATGCGCTCGGCCATATGACGAGTCTTTTGATTAGTACAAGGTCTATTTTTCTAAAGCGTTCTGTGACGGCCTCCCATTCACTTATTTAGTTTGAACTGGTAGTGGTCGACATGTCAATGCTTTATCTGGCAGGTGCATAGTACGTGTCAGGGAATATGCTTGTAAAAATCATACACTCAACTGAGTACTATGATATTACTGTGATTGCAGGCGTGCTTCAGACATATCTGCAGCACAATTTGACCCTAAGTACGCCACACTTACGCAATGTGAAACGTTACCCTAAACATTATATTATTGGGATACAACTTTTCTAGAACAAAAAAAACTTTATTAAATTGCTTAAACATTACAAAAAACGCTGCTGTAAAGTGGAAAAAAAACTATTTTCAACTATAACGTTATGGAATAACATTTGTGGAGTCTATGATTTTGTTTCCTGAGAAAATACGTATCGATCCATTAGATCCTCCATTAGGACGACCTCTTCTCTGTGTCATTATTTCCAGGCTAAGAGAACGGCCTCTTAAATTAACTTTAGGGGACAATGCAGACGTGAACGGGCAACATCTCTAACATCTCAGGGTTTTATAAGGAATTGCCTAAGACACAGTAAGTATGATGAAAAGTCAAACTTTCTGTTCCTTAAGTAAAACATTTTCTGAAATATGGTCAATCTGTTGCTATTGGGAGTGAAATCTTTTACCCTGCAGTAAACGCTTTGTCATGTGCACCATGTCATCACACAAATAATTTTCAAAATTAAACTCCACATATGATGAGGCTGAAAATATGGGAAGCGAGCAGCAATGGTAAGGACACAATTCATCTTGCTTACTTGTGTCTGACATTGAACTACAACTGGCCATTTTATTTTATATTTGACGAGGAAGGAGGTCAGATCCCATTAAATAACGCCTCCGACTCCACCAACAATGGGAACAGACCACTTTGTCGGACAATTTTTCCAATCTTTCCATTGCCAGCGGTTTGTGACATTTAATGGCTTGTGCTGTCTTATTTTAAAAAGCCACACCAGAATATACCACTGTTATCAAGAACGTGCCACTGACTATGTTACTTTCATTTTCAAAGTGTCAGATCTTCAATGTTGTCCAAATGAAAAGGATATAATACAATATTTACCAAAACTGGTGAAGGGTGTTCTTACCTTTTGAGTGTAAAATATAAATACAATTTGATATCAAATCACCTGTTTTTTATACTGAGTGGAGGGCACAGGGGAGTGAGTCTGAGAGTACCACCAACCCCTCCTGACTGCATTTCTTATGAGCTTATTGGATCTGATACTGACAAAGAACTATTTCAAGTTTGGGACTGAATATTCTTTGATGGTTTCTCCGGCAAGCTCAGAGTATACACAAAATCTATATTATGAATTTGGAGCACACGTCGGTGCTCCCGTTGTCCACTTTTGGGCACATAAATTACTCGGTCAGATATGGGGACCATGTGTTTCTTTATTATATTTGGGGGCATCTTGTGAAGAAGAATTGACACAATCTGTAACAAGGATAGATGAAGAGGCTAGGACGAGGCCTCACCAGACATCACTAGGATAAAAAAACTCAGGAAACATAAACCTGTCCATAACAATGTATCGATCTGCTCCAACCTTATTAGACAAAGTAAGAAGATGCAGTGGAAATATTCTGATAGGGATGAGACGAGTTCGCGGGTTCATCAATTGGAGGACTACTCGGCCTAGGTTTGTAGGCCTGATAGATAAGACTAGTTAGCAAATCAGTGGATTCATTCAGATTGGACTGTAACAAGCATCAGACTTTCTTAAACATTTAAAAATTTCCCAAATTCACTTGTCACAATTGTAATAAATTTAAAAGAACGTACATTCAATTTCCCCTATGAAGGGCATGGAAATTATGTTTAAACCCCCTTCCAAAAATGTTGGAAAAAGGGTTTTTAAGGATGCGTTACTGGGGGGGGAGCAGGGATTAGGGTGAGATGATGGTGGTACAGGTTATGGATGGAGTTTACATGAGGGGCGTAATCAGGAGATTAGGGTAGGATGTATGTGGGGCAGGTTATGGGGGAGATTCTGAGGGGAGGAATAGGGATTAGGGTGAATGTAGGGGGGGGGACGGGTTATGGATGGGTATTACAGGGGGGGGGTAGGAGTAGGGTAGAGATGTATGGGGGGGACAGGCTATGGATGAAGATTAAAGAGGGGAGGATCAGGGATTACGGTAGAGATGTATGGGGGGAAGGTTTTTATGGATGGGTTTCTGAGGGAGGTTAGGAGATTAGGGTAAAGATGTATGGGAGAAAGGCTAAGAATGCAGATTACATGAGGGAGGTTAAAAGGATTGGATAGAGATGTATGGGGGACAGGCTATGGATGAAGTTTTTAAAGAGGGGGGGGTGTAAGGAGATTAGAGTGAGATGTAGGGGGGCGGCAGGTTATGGATGGAGATTACTGAGGGAGGTTCAGGAGATTGGGGTAGAGATGTTGGAGGGGGGAGGTTATGGATGGAGTTTTCATGAGGGGAGGTAAGGAGATTAGGGTAGAGATTTATGGGGGGGGGGTTTGTGGATGGAGATTACATGGGGGAGGTATCAGGAGATTAGGGTGGGGGGGGGGGGGGGGGTGTTGGGAGAAAGGCAAAAGAATGCAGTTACTGATGGGATGTATAAGGAGATTAGGGTAGAGTTTTTTGGGGGGGGGACAGGTTATGGATGGAGTTCTGAGGGGGGGTAGGGATAGGTTTAGAGATTATGTGGGGACAGGTATGGATGAAGATTAAATGGGGGGGTATCGGAGATTAGGGTAAGATGTAGGGGGGGAGGAAGGGTTATGGATGGAGATTACTGAGGGGAGGTTTCGGAAATAGAGAGGACTTCTGATCACTTATTTACTATTTTGCCTAGAAAAACTTAAACTCTATGGTCTGTTCACAGGGTTATTGCCAGCGTAATTGCGGGGTGGTTTTGTCCCCAATTCGCTGGGCAGCTGTGCAGCGGGGGGGGGGGGGCCGGCTTTTTTCTCGGGGTTTTCCCATGGGACTTCATTATCTATAAAATAACTGACATGTTATTTTCCCCCCGCTCGGCGGGGAGAGGAGAGGAACCCTAGTTCTCTATGAGAATGTGGATTACCGTGTTATGGGGGTTTGCAGCCGTATAAAGCGCAAATACGGCGCGCAGTACGGCTCCAATCTGTCCCAGAATAAGTCATGTGAACGAGGCCTATCAGTTCTTTATCTATAAAACACTAAAACGTAACTTTTATTATTTATAACTCTTAACCTCTATACACACTTTTTAAAAAACCTTATTTCTAACTCCCATTTTACCCTTTCCCCGAAAAAAGGGAAATAGCCTTTTCTATTATAAAGGGGTGGAACCCCCAACCAACGGGAAACCCCATTAAACAGCAAATTTTTAACCCCAGTGAGGGATCCCCCTCCTACTGGGAATCGCCCCTTATCTAAGGGACAAGGACAAATAAGGGCCCCCTTGTGCGCCCTCTGCAGGGGATGTGGCACTTGTGACGAGGTGAGAAAACAATTTAAAAATCATGCCTGACCCCCCCAACATGTTTCACCAGTAAATTTTTCACGGGGTTAGAGGTCCCGGGCCCCAGTGGTCAAGTTTTTCCCTTTTATTTTATTTTAGGTACACACCCTATTCAGGTGTCCCCAAAATTAGCCATCAGAGAACCCCAAAACCCACTCCCCTTTTCCACTCCCTGCACACACATGAAAATATGTCCCTGTACAGCTCCACCATCCCCCCATAACAAACAACCCTCAGACAAGTTCCCCATCACCATGGTACCGTACCCCCGCGCCCCGCGTACTGTATAAATAGACTTTTCACCCCTGACGTGTTTGGATTTCCACCCCATTCTCTTATTTTCCCTCTGTGTGGGCCACCAGAACGGACAAGCAAAAAGGGTGTTACATTCCACAGCACACTCCCACTTTATCAACTCCAAAAACCCCCTTCTTTTCATGTCAATATGAATTCAGTTTGGAAAATAAAAACCCATTGTCTGTACACATTGTCATATAACGCATTGTACTTTGACTTTTTTTCAAGTCTCCCATAAAGCACTTCTCCCACTTCAAGTGGGGAATGTAGGAAATGGCAGTTTTTTTTGTGTCAGAAAATTAATATGGACATTTTTTCACAGGAAGCTAATGATATTTTCTAATAAACCCAAATTCCCAAATTGAATAAAAATTTAATTCCAAAAACCCTTTTCAAAAAATTAAAATAAAACTTACAAAAAACAATTCGGGCAGGCTAGGAAGTAGCATCTAGAGAATATATACAAAACAAATTGTGTAAGAGGATAAGGATCAATTTGGCCCAAAATACACATTTAGGGACCCAATTTTTTTTAAAAGGGTTTGGGGGAAAAATGCTAACTGTTTCTCTCAAATTTGAAAAATACTGCAGAATACAAAAAGGAATTTCATTCAATAAATTAAGTGAACAACAAATCAGGAATAGTGGGATTAAAAACTTTTCGGGCCACCAATTTCCGAATTAGAAAAAAATTACAACGAATATGAATCTCTGAGAGAAGAAATTAAAGAAAGGAAACATAACAAAAAATTAGGGATCGGAAAGATTTTGATAACAATCGGTTTTAAATTTTTGGGAAAAAAAATGTGGATTCCTAAAAAAAATTTAATTAAATTTTGTCAGTTTGGAATTCCGCGTAAAAATTTTTCCACAGGTTCTATTAATAGTTATACACGGGTAAAAAAATCATTAAAAGAAGGGGACAGAGAAAGAACCAAGTTTGGAAAAAAAGAAAACCAAAAAAAAAATCACTCCCCAAAGTAAAAAGATCAAAACCCCAAAGGATGCCAATCAGGAGGGGGTCAGTAGGATCAAATACTTTGTCCTTTCTGCATCTTGTGGGGGGGTTCCCAGGGATGGAGCAGAGGCAATGATTTCAAATGGCAATCAAATACGCCACTGTGGCGGGAAATGGAAGGTTGTGAACCAAGCAAATAAATTCAGAGCATTAAAAAAGAAAATGAAACCTTTTTTTAAAAAAAAACCCAAAAGGGTTTCTCTTGGGGGATCGAGAGAAGGGGAATTATCGAATAAAGGAGGGACTTAAAGTGATTTTTATCCTTCATGAAAAACGGAAAACCCAAAACAGGGGGGCTGGTTTGGTTTACGTTTACTCCCTCCAAAAAATTTAATGATTTTGTATGGGAAAAAGATATTATTCTCTTTGTAAAAGGGTTGGCTTTACAAAAAAAATCATAAAATGAAAAGTAATGTGAACAAACCTTTAGGAAATTAGAGGAAAAAACATTGGGTGTTTGACAATTACGAGGAAAGTGGGAGCCCCCATAATTCTAGATATACCTTGACAAATTTGAAATCAAAATCTAGGAATACACCCCAAATATCAAAAAATAATTTTTGGGAACGTTTGGGGAAGTAGAAATGCAAGATATAAAGAAACTAGCATCAACGACAACATCTTTTTTAAATTTAAATGGGAGGAAGAAGTAGCTATTGCAGAATCATCTAACGGGAGAAGAAATAAAACCCCAGTGAAAAGGGGTGGGTAATTTTTGTCATCTTAAATAAAAGGGACATAGAGCAAGGTTTGGAAAAATATTGATTATTAAAAAAACATTTGAGAGGTTCCCAAAAGACCCAACCCAAGGAGTTTTAAAGGGAATTGAAAAGGATTTTGGTTTTGGAATTGTGAAAAAAATTAATAATGGGGGAGAAGAAATTTATGAAAAATGTGAATCCTACTATTGCTACCTTTTAGCTTACCAAAGTGATAAAGAGGTGTGCCTACCGGGAAAGCCCGATGTTAGGTAGAAACAATTTAAAAACAAAGGGCCCAGCACGTTTGATGTTTTTCTGGCCTTTGTCACTGGCCTTCCCCTTTGTATCTTAAAGATACGAAGGGTACTGTGATGAAAAAATAACGATCTAGTGGTGAGTGAAAATACACTTCTTGCAATTTAGACAAGAAAGCCCTATACAGTAAAAATGACATACCTGGGCCTGAAAAACAATCAAATATTTTTTTAACACAAGAGGTAACAATTTACGGAACACAATGATTTTGTTTTTTAGCTATTATTTTGTTTTGACACATAACTATTTTTTTTTTGAGGGACCTTTTTTAAACCCGATAAAGGGGCAGCCATGGGGATGTCTGTGCATAAGTTTTGCCCAATCTATTTTTTAGGGTTGGGGGGAGGGTGCTATTGTTTTTCTGAACACCTTTAAATATTCCAAATCGGATTTTATTTTGGGGGGCTTTTTTGAGATTTTTTTTTTTTTGGGGTGGTAGTGAAAAATTATTTATGGATTTTGATCTAGACTCAAAGAAAAAGAAATTGGGATGAAATTTACGTTTTTTAAATTCACGGGAGAAAATTTAATTTTTTGGATTGAAATTAGTTGGATGAAAATAAGCAGATTAGACAAAAAAATTTTGGAAAAATCGACTATAAAAGTTTGTTACATTTTTTAGCTGGGATCCACCTTCTCAAAAAAGGGGGTTCCCCTAGGCCAATTTCTTTGGGCTCGTGAAATTTGTTTACATTAGAGGATTTCAATGAAGAATGTAAAAGTTAAAAAGCACTTTTAGGCAAGGGGTTTTCCTAAAAAATGTTTGGGAAGGCTTTAATAGGGCTTTTACCAGGAAAGAGGGGAAATTTTTTTAATCAGTAAAAAAAGAAAAAAAAAAAAAATGATTTAATTTGTTGTATAGGTACCTTGATGTAGAGCTTTTGAAATGAGAGCTATACTTAGAAGACATTGGCACATTCTGAAGGCAGATCCAGTATTCTCTGAGGTATTTTTTAAATTCCCTAGTGTCACTTTTAGAAAAGGAAAAAAACTTAGGGATGAATTTGTACATAGTCATTTTTGGGGGGGGAGAGGGCAAAAAAACTGGTTACAGTTACGGTGGTAGGCTCAATCCCTGTGGCAATGTTTATTTGTCCATTTATCGGAAAAATAAAGAATTTGTTAATCCTACTGATAAGAAAGATTTAGATAAAACAATTCATTTAAATTTTAAAACCAAGGGGGGGTTTATGGGGCTATGTGTACCTGCCCCAAGATCTATGTGGGAAAAACCATAGAGCCGACAGTATTATTAAAATGAGTAGAATATTACATTAAAAGAAAGTAGTTTATGAAAAATTTGAGAAATAATTTAAAAAATGCATGGGAAAAGTATTTTTGGGGGCCGCAGCTTATGGAAGAATATCATATTACATTTATAGGGAAGGCTTTTTGGGGAAAATAAATACAGTGGTCTATTTTACATGGAGTTTTTATTTCCAATGAAAATGCAAATTAGATATTTAGAGAAGGGCTTTTGGGGGAATTTATAAAGATGGGAGGTGTGTGTAATGTGATACCCAGTTGCTTAGTTCATTCTAGGTAGGACGCGTTCAAAAAATGAGGGAAGTGAGACGGAAGCCCCTCAGTCGGCTGAGGTGTTTTTTTGGTTTCAGTGCATTGGGACAGGCGTGGGTGGGATGGGGCGCAGGGGCCCCTTGTGGAGATGGGAATTTGCTGAAGGGTTTTTGGGTCATGAAGCATGGGGGCAGCTCTAGCAGGACACGTTATGGTTTTGGCGGTGGAAGGGGGGGTGGGTTTTATGTGGTTTCTATGGCTAATTGGGAGGGCACCTGAACGGGTGTTTACCTAAAATGATATAAAAAACAAAGTGAGCTCAGACCCCTGTGATCGGACGTCAAAGCCTTTTAAAACCCGGGAGCTGGCGAAACCTGTCGGCGGGTCAGATATGACGTTTTAAATTTTGATTTTCCCCTGTCTAGAATGTCACCTGCTGCAGAGGGGGTTAAAAGGGGGGCCTTATTTGTTTTGTGTCCATGAGATTAGGGGGAAAGCCCAAGTAGTTGGCTTGGGATCCCTTACGAAGCTTGTCTTTTCAAGATTTAAGACTCTCCCTTTTAAAAGGTGGGGTTGCACCCGACTGAGATTTGAAAGGGAGGGGATTCCTTTTCAGAAACAAAAAAGGGTTTAAAAATTTAGGTTTAGAGATCAGGTTTTTTAAAAAGGTTGAGGGTTTAAAAGTTAGAATTTAAAAAAGTTACGTTTTTAGTGTTAAACAGTAGAGAAAAAAATAAGTTTAAGTTGTAGCAAAAAAAAGAAATATAGTCCCCCTAAGGGTTTGGCCTCTAGGGGGCGCTGTCATTCACGTGGTGTATTTTTTTCCCCCTAAGGTCAGGCTCTAGGGGGCGCTGCACATCATGTGGTTATATTGTTCCCCCCTAAGGTCGACCTCTAGGGGGGGGCTGTCACATCACTGTTAGTGTATATTGTTCCCCCCCTAAATCAGGCTTCTGCGGGCGCTTACATCACTTGAGTGTATTTTGCCCCCCCTAAGGTGAGGCCTCTAGGGCGCTTTGTCACATCACTGTGAGTGTATATTGTGTCCCCCCATAAGGTCAGGCCTCTAGGGGGCGCTGTCACATCACTGTGAGTGTATATTGTGCCCCCCCATAAGGTCAGGCCTCTAGGGGGCGCTGTCACATCACTGTGAGTGTATATTGTGCCCCCCCCCCCCATAAGGTCAGGCCTCTAGGGGGCGCTGTCACATCACGGTGAGCTTATATTGTGTCCCCCCATAATTTCAGGCCTCTAGGGGGCACTGTCACATCACTGTGTGTATATTGTGCCCCCCATAAGTTCAGGCCTCTCGGGGGCTTTGTCACATCACTGTGAGTGTATATTGTGCCCCCCATAAGGTCAGGCCTCTAGGGGGCGCTGTCACATCACTGTGAGTGTATATTGTGCCCCCCATAAGGTCAGGCCTCTAGGGGGCGCTGTCACATCACTGTGAGTGTAAATTTTGTATCCCCATAAGGTCACCCCGTATGGGGAGATACAAAATACAAATAAACTGATGTGACAGCGCCACCTAGAGGCTTGACCTTATGGGGGGACACAATATACACTCACAGTGATGTGACAGCGCCACCTAGAGGCCTGACCTTATGGGGGTATAATATACAGTCACAGTGATGTGACAGCGCCCCCTAGAGGCCTGACCTTATGGGGGGGTACAATATACACTCACAGTGATGTGAAAGCGCCCCCCTAGAGGCCTGACCTTATGGGGGGGGGCACAATATACACTCACAGTGATGTGACAGCGCCCCCTAGAGGCCTGACCTTATTGGGGTATAATATACACTCATAGTGATGTGACAGCGCCCCCTTGAGGCCTGACTTTATGGGGGGGGGCACAATATACACTCACAGTGATGTGACAGTGCCTCCTTGAGGCCTGACTTTATGGGGGGGGGGGGACACAATATACACTCACAGTGATGTGACAGCGCCCCCTAGAGGCCTGACCTTATGGGGGCACAATATACACACACAGTGATGTGACAGCGCCCCCTAGAGGCCTGACCTTATGGGTGTACAATATACACTCTCAGTGATGTGACAGCACCCCCTAGAGGCCTGACCTTATGGGGGACACAATATACACTCACAGTGATGTGACAGCGCCCCCTAGAGGCCTGACCTTATGGGGGGACACAATATACACTCACAGTGATGTGACAGCGCCCCCTAGAGGCCTGACCTTATGGGGGCACAATATACACTCACAGTGATGTGACAGCGCCCCCTAGAGGCCTGACCTTATGGGGGGCACAATATACACTCACAGTGATGTGACAGCGCCCCCTAGAGGCCTGACATTATAGGGACCACAATATACACTCACAGTGATGTGACAGCGCCCCCTAGAGGCCTGACCTTATGGGGTGGGACACAATATACACTCACAGTGATGTGACAGCGCCCCCTAGAGGCCTGACCTTATGGGGGAACACAATATACACTCACAGTGATGTGACAGCGCCCCCTAGAGGCCTGACCTTATGGGGGACACAATATACACTCACAGTGATGTGACAGCGCCCCCTAGAGGCCTGACCTTATGGGGTGGAGCACAATATACACACACAGTGATGTGACAGCGCCCCCTAGAGGCCTGACCTTATGGGGGTCACAATATACACTCACAGTGATGTGACAGCGCCCCCTTGAGGCCTTAAATTATGGGGGGCACAATATACACTCACAGTGATGTGACACTGCCCCCTAGGGGCCTGAAATTATAGGGGGGGCACAATATACACTCACAGTGAAGTGACAGTGCCCCCTAGAGGCCTGAAATTATGGGGGGACACAATATAAGCTCACAGGGATGTGACAGCACCCTCTAGAGACCTGACCTTATGGGGTGGGGCACAATATACACTCACATTGATGTAACAGCGTCCCCTAGAGGCCTGACCTTATGGGGGTACAATATACACTCACAGTGATGTGAAAGCACCCCCTAGAGGCCTGACCTTATAGGGGCCACAATATCACACTAGAATTTTACAAGGCTTGCAACTTTTCTGGGATAAAGTCTAACTTACTCAAACAAGCCTGTTTACACAAAGTCTGGCTTATTTTATGAGTTGACTTAATACACATGAAGGTTTACTCTTCATTGTCTTACTTCAGATTTCTGTATGCTTTTGACTTATCTCCTGTGAAGAGGTGTGTTTGTATATCGTACTCTTTAACTCTCAATGAAGGGTACGAAATACAAATAACACATGGGCATTTTTTAAGCTGACACAGCATTAGGTCGTGTCCGCCATTTTGTAGAGGTGACATATAAAATCCCCTACATCAGCCATGTACATCAGAAACCATTCTTTCCTGGTATGGAGACGTCCATACACAGTGATGCTTGCTCTCTAAGAGTTTCTCAAATTCTTCGCCATCTTTTTTTTACGGTTTCTCATGGCGGAAGTAAGAATAGGATTCGATGACGCCACTCTGCAGGTGAAGTATTATAAGAGCTTATAACTTTTGTAAATACTTATTTTTCTCTTATAAACTGTACATACTATCTCCCTATTTTCTCGAATCATTTTATGTTATCTTATCATACTTGATTTATTATTGGACTATTGTAACACTAAAGCTGTGTTATATCATTATTGACTGGCCTTCTATAAAGCTGTAATCTGAACCTGTATAGATAAAACTTGGCAAAACATAATTTGGCGCTGTGAGCAGGATACAGCAGAAGGTTTACCAGTCAATTCTGAGACGTCCAGTAATCCAGAAAATAGTGAGAAATTGTGTAAAACATGTCTGTGTTTAAGGAAACAGTGATTGCTAGTGAATCTGTTGAGATACAAGGGTGGAAGCGAGCTCCCTGCTGTGTTTTGACCAACAAGTGGTCACAATGTGTTAAGCAGAATGAAGGGAAAGAAATGTTGCAGAGTTCTTTGGTGATTGCAGAGCTGCTGATGAAGAAGGACAGATATCAGTGTGTTGCAGCAAAGGTAATTCTGCCTGTTATTCAGCTCAGACAAAGGATAGAGCAGAGGTTTGTGGACACAGGACAATGTTAGCAAATGTAAATATAGTTGCTTAGTGTGTATTGTTATTATTAGATTTCCAGAGCGCTGTATATTTGGGTTGTATATATAATGTGGGTCAAACAAGTACAAAGGTGACAAGTTAATAACTAACAACTGGTACAGAAGGGGAGAGGTAGACATGGTTGTGGGGTGGAGTTGTAGCAACGGGGTTATAGCAGGTTATGGGTCCCAGAACAGATGGGTTTTCAGGTTGCTTTTGAGGCAAGTGAAGGTGGAGGAGAGTCTGAGGTGTTGGAGCAGTGAGGTCCAGAGTGTGGAGGAAGACAAGAGCAGAGAAGAAGGTCCCGTGAGGAGCGTAGGTTGCCAGAGAGGAGAGGTAGAGAGAGTGTGAGGGTTAAGGTGTGTAGGTTTGCAGGTATCTGACAGAAGAAAGTGACACCTCTTCCATGTTTGCTGCCAGGACAGCGGGTGTGGGTAAATTGAAGTCCCGCCATAGACAGCGGATGGGGGTAAATTGAAGTCCCCCCGTAGACAGCGGGTGTGGGTAAATTGAAGCCCCCCCCCCCGTAGACAGCGGGTGGGGGGTAAATTGAAGTCCCCCCCGTAAGGGAGTGCAGCGGGGAAGTTGTGTCAGCTGGGTTTCTGTTAGACCAAGGAAGGATATCAGTATCAGTTTGTATATAAATTTGCATCTATTGTATAATTTATAATTCTGCATGTGCAGGGTCATTATATGAGAATAGTTTTACAGCTCCTTATATAGCAGGGATATGTAGTTACAGAAAAGCTGGAAGGGTTACATTGTTGCATATTTTTAATGAACTAAATATAGGAAATGTTACTGTCTTATAATGTCACTGACTTGCTTGTGCTTTATTTTAGGTGGTTAATATGATATATTTGATTTAAATGAACTAGATGATGGTGAAGGTGATTTCCAGATTATAGGAGTAACATATTGGAGTAGACGTCTTTATAAATTGGGTTACAACTAGATGACAGAAAAAATCCCCATGGTATTTACTGAGCTCATTATTGTGTGCACATTTTATCATACCTTTGTTTCAGGGTTGTTTTTTATGCTATAGCCAGTTTCCAGCAGAGCACGATGGACGCCTTCTAATAAATACTTTTTTTCCCTTTCCCCAAATGTCTGTCTGGGGGATGTGATTAAATTGTCTGTTTATTTGCAGGAGTAAAGAAGAGGTTTCTAGTGATCGGAGAAAGAAATCAGTGATATCACTTGTTAAAATAAAGCCCCGGGGCATATAAAGTTAACTTTGTGTTTTTTTTTTTTTTTTTTTTTTGGTAGTACTACTGTCAGGTGTGGGCATTCATTAAGAATTGGTGGAAAACATTAGAACTCTGTTTGTACCTTTCATATCCATTGATTATATCTAGAAACTGTCTATATACTATTTGCATGAATCATTCTCTATCTTTATTACCCTTGACCAGTTAAATTAGATATTATATGCTTGAAATGCACAGCTTTTTGCAAGAAAATTACCTTCAGGATGTACCTGTCCTGAATGATGCTGAAGACATTAAAAATGGATTCCCTATGGCTTACTAAGAAGCTAGCTTAAGCAAAGCAGACTAACATGGCATAGAGAACATTTGTTTCGACATCCAGTATCCGGCACAGTAAACAAATCGGACGGTTTTAAACAACTTGAACGGTTTAACATTGTGCAAAACATGCAGAAATGTATATTACCATATAAAGAACTTGTACTTGATTTCTTACTAACTCCTCCCATCAAATGTCAATTCACCAATGGTCAAATAACACATACTGTGACAAATGCTTATGTAACAAGTGATATAAAACCTCATGTACTTCCCTGTATTAAACAGAGTTATATTATCCATCACTTGACTGGATAGCATTACTTGGGGGACCCCGCTGTTTTACAGCAAAAATATTATATTTATATATATTATATATATATATATATATTATATTTATTATATATATATATATATATATACACTCTTGATTTGGAGGAGGTAGCAATTTGGCAGGATTTTCCTAAATACTCACTCATCATTTGGTGCCGTGAACTCTCAAACGAACATGAGGGAAACGCAGAGGAGGCCTGTCGTCTGTTCTGGGGCGTTGCCCCATGGCCATTTCAATTTTGGCGGCCTGACCTTTTGACTAGTCACCGATATACACGGGTAAGTAACTGGTTTCTTTTTGAACTCAGCCTTATTCCGTTCTCAGGCTGCCTATTTTGTTTGACCGTGGATTGCCTCACTACCGGCATCCGAAGGCCTGGGTGTGCCTCCTCTAATTTATTCTTGCACGCGTAACGTGTGCTTGTGGTTTGGCCTTATGCCCTTGCTACCTCTGGTTTTCTGATATATTGCTCTTGATATATCGGGCGGCTAATGCCCCGCTGTTATCAGCCAGCATTTGCTACGCAGCAATAATTCACTGTTAGGAGTTACTTCCTCTTTTTTCGTTGCACTGAGATAGATTGTCACTTGTTTATAGTGAGAAGGAAATACTTCAAATGCATTTCTAACAATCAAATTTTTTGCCTGTGGTTACTGTGACTTTCATATATTTCATTTCTTTATTATTTCTGGGTAGATGGAAGCTGGCTGTTAGGATTCCTTGGTAATTGTGATTTAAATAGAGATTCCTGTCGCTAGGAGCATTTCTCAGAGCAGTCAGAAGTAGATAGTAGATTCCTGTCGCTAGGAGCATTTCTCAGAGCAGTCAGAAGTAGATATCAGATACCTGTCGCTAGGAGCTTTCCTCAGAGCAGTCAGAAGCAGTCAGAAGTACACAGCAGATTCCTGTCGCTAGGAGCCTTTCTCAGAGCAGTCAGGAGGGTTGATACGATACGCTAGAAGTTTTTTTCTCCTCAGAGCAATTATACAGGGTTAGAGTTAGCTGCTGGCTTCCTTTAGATGTTTAGGGTTAGTTTTAAGTAGAGGCTGAAGTAACTGCTTGTCTGCAATTTGTTTTCTTTTTTTATCTGCTCTCGGGCAGACACACATTGAAGTCTTAGAATACTTCCTGTTTTTACGCAAACAAAGCAATTATTTTTATTTAGACTGTTTTTGGAGACACAGAGTGTTTAAATATCGTGTCTGCCAGTGTGTGAATTCAGATTTATGGTTGTTTCAGCCGGAAGCACTGTCTCTTATCAGTGCTAAACATTAACAACAGAGCAGTTCATTGTGGGCTTATTAACGATCTCATGATGGCATCTTTCAAGAAAATGTTTAATTAAAAATCAAATGCTGACTTCCGGTTCCGGCGCCATCATGGTGTAAGCCTCAGGAACGAGCTCCGGAGCACAAGAGCGCACCCGACAGGCTTTACCCACCGGTCCGCATCACCCGATAGTGGACCACCTTCCCTACACCTGCGGTAGCCTCCTGTGTGATTTTGGCGGAGTTCCTGGGCTGATATTGGAGCGAGGAGCGTGAGACACTGAGCACGGACGGAGACTCGCGATACCGGCCACCATCTTCTATACGCCGCGTGACTGCAGTACCCACAGCTTAGGCGCCGAGCCAGAGGAGCGGCAGCAGTCAAAGAGGAGAGCAGGACTCAGAAGGGCAGGCAATACTGAGCAGAGGTGACTTATTAATATCAAGCAGTGGAGGAGACGCTGTTTAGGACGGGGAAGGCAGTACAGAGCCCGGGATACCGCCGCCATCTTATAGATACAGTGCCCACAGTTAGAAAGCCCCAGGGCAGCACATTGCCACAGCCTGCAGTAATAAGCCCTCCAGCCAGGGCAAACTGCTCAGAGCACCTTTGCCTGCAGACCAAAGACTACTGAAAGGCTCACTGAGACCTAAAAGGGAGCATTTGCAACTCTGCCAGCCCAAAGTAACAGTCTCCCACAGAATCTCTAATTCAACTGCGGGCCATAACACAAAGACTGAGACCAGAGAGTACATGGAAACAGTCCTCATGCTAAAAAGTTCATCCACCATTCATAGGGTCCTAAATAGCAGAGCCGACACTCACATTGGCTTTTATCCATAGCAAAATATCTGGAATACCACCTCAGGTGCCAAGGACTGTCTTCCTTCTATGGAAAAATTATTGCACAAAATGGGCCGAAACAAGAATCTTGCTCCAAAACAGCAGGAAACTCGCGCAGACACGCAGTCTCCATCTCCCCAGAAAACAACACATCCTGAAACCATGGACGATACACTTCCGCTGGAAGACAGGGGTTTTTCCCCACCATCTGAAAGAGATCTGGTTCAGGCACGTCACCCACGAGAAGATCCTGCAGATCTGCATACTCTCACTCCTATGAACTTCAAGGCGCTAGCCACTGAGGTGGCGCGACAAATATCACCAGAAATACAGGCCTCATTAACGGCCACACTATCTCAGATGTTCTCCCAAGTTCAAAAGGACATTAAGGTTCATTCTGAATGTCTGGAAGTACATGACATTCAAATTCGTGACCTACAAGGCGAAGCAACAAAAGCCAAAGTTGCACTCCAGACTATTATACAGGAAAATAAGCGACTCAGCGAAAAAATTGATGATCTAGAAACTAGATCTAGACTAAATAACCTTCGAATCCTAGGAATACCCGAAACAATACCTGCAAGAGACCTCGTCATGATTTGCGAAAAAGAACTTCCAGAGGCGCTGGGCCTTGATCATGTTTGTAAAGTAGAAAGGGCACATCGTCTTGGTCCGGATCTTAGAGGAGGACTGCAACCTACTACGGACTTACCAATACCTCCAGCTCTGAGGAATAGACCACGTCAAGTCATAGTAAAATTCTTGGATTTTATGGACAAAGTGAACATCTTACGTGCCTTCAAGCGACTTAGATCGGATTTAATGTTTAAGGGGAGGAAAATACTAGTCTTTGAAGACTTTTCTGCCGAGGTTGTCAAGAAATGAAGGGCCTTTTCATCGGTTTGTTCTGAATTGTTTCACAAGCAAATACGCTTCGCTCTATTATATCCAGCTATTCTGCGGATCTTTCACAAAAAACGGGACCACTTCAACATTTCACTCGCCAGCGGAGGCCAGGACATAGAGGATTTGTATAGCTCCCATTCGAGATCCTCTTCTCCTTCAATCCACAGAGACTCACCCACAGTAGCCAGGATCCAGACCGGGTTGAGAAAGAGAGATTCAGAGAACAAACGAGCTACTAGATCTCCAACTCCTGAACATTCGAAAGAACAAAGGAGGAGACAGACCTCCAGAATGGACACGTAAATTGCTTCTCTGATAGTGAGGCTTTATTTTTCAGAAAGGGTGATGTAGGATCGGGAACGACGGATTTACTATATCAATCTCGTTCTCCTTGAGGGCTTGTTGCGATACCTGTTTGCCTTAGTTGAGAAGTTTTTTCTTCTTCTTTTTTTCTTGGTCTTTAGCACCATGATGGAAAAAAGCGAGGTCACTTCGCATCAGCCCCAAGGCGATAAAAATCCTAGGTTTTCCTACTTGGGGTGCAATTGGCTCTATTTGCAAAGTTTGTTGAAGATTCACTTCCATTGCTTGGGAGCCCTAGTTAAAAATGTTCAAGTTATACTGTTAATATTTTTAAATCTCCAACGGGTGTCACTGTCTAATGCTCTAACGACATTTCCTCCATGAAGTTTGTTTCATGGAATATTAAGGGTCCCCTTGAAAAAAGAAGAATGGTTATCCTTCACTTGAAGCGTTTGGGTACGGATATTGTTTTTCTACAGGAGACCTATTTACCAGAAAGTGATTTTAACCGACTGAGTTGTCTATGGCCAGCCAGGGTGTATGGGTCTCCTGCGGTGGGAGGCAAGGCTGGGGTTATCACGTTGGTACACAGAAATTTTAGGGGGCAGGTAGAACACCAGGAACACGATACAGCAGGGAGGTAGGTACTGGTAAAAGTGACCCTTGATGGGGACTGTTTTTCATTATATAATGTATATGGTCCTAATGCAGGAGGTTCTTCTTTTTTTGCGCAACTGGAGACTAAAATTGCCCAAGATTCTTCAAATTGTAAGATCCTAGGAGGCGACTTTAATGCGGTTGTCTCCCCTCTTAAGGACAAGAAACGAGAGGCAGGTTTAAACTTCAATACGATTAGCGGAGTGACATATCTAGCGAAACTTGTTGACAATTGAGTTTAAAAGATCCCTGGCGAATTTTACATCCAGACGAAAGGGAATTTTCCCATTTCTCCCATCCTCATAACAGCTGGTTGAGGATTGATTACATATTTATATCAGATCCTCTCCTTCGGCGTGTGAAGGATGCGACGATAGGTGACATGGTAATATCTGATCATGCCCCTGTGATACTCACCCTTCTTGATAGTTTTCCTCGGGGAACTGATTATATTTGGCGCTTCCCGTCATTCTTAATCCAAGACGAAGAATTCCAAAACACGTTATGAGGCTGGTGGCTTGAATTTCAATCAGATAATTCAATACATGAAGATTCCCCACAGCTGTTTTGGGACACGGAGAAGGTAGTGTTGCGAGGGAAATTGATTGCGCATATGTCTGGATTAAAAAAAAGAACGCATGACCAAATCAATCTGTTGAGTAATAAGCTAAGAAAGGCATATACCGAGTTCGTAACTAACCCCTCAGACAATAATAAAAATGAATGGAAGTTAGCCAAGCAAACTTATGACCATTGGCTAGCACGGAAAGAACGCTTAAAGCATTCCCATGCCGAAGCGAAACTTTTTCGTTTTGGCAACAAGCCAGGGAAACTGCTGGCAATATTTGCGAAAGGTGCGTGTTACAAAGCTCCTATTGTCAGGGTGTAGTACGCAATAAGGGAGAGGAGATAACGGAAATATTGAGATCCTTTTATGTTAAACTCTATTCCGTTGAGGAACTAGACGATAAAGCTTCTGCAGATTGGCTGAAGGAAGTAACTATGCCAGGCCTTTCAGCAGAGGAGTTATCCATGTTGAGCCAGCCTATTACTATTCCGGAATTGGGAGCGGCCATTGCCAAATTAAAAAATAATAAATCTCCCGGACCTGATGGATACTCAGGAGAATTTTTTTAAATATTATCACCCCAAATTGCCCCAATACTTATGAACCTGTTTAATTCCTACTTACAGGGAGCGCTCATCCCTGTAACTACAAATACAGCACATATAACAGTGATACCAAAGGAAGGGAGGAACCCTACGTTGGCGGCTTCCTATCGTCCCATTTCTTTAATTAATTTAGATCTCAAATTGATGGGGAAGATTATGGCGGACAGACTGGCTTCCATCCTCCCTAGACTCATAGGGTCACATCAGGTTGGGTTTGTACAAGGACGCTCGGCCGTTGCCAACATAAGAAAAGTTCTTCTGGTCTTAGATGAGATTAAGAAGTACCCCGATAGGCATAATTCACCCGCACTTTTGGCCGTAGATACGGAAAAAGCGTTTGACAGCGTAGATTGGGGATGGCTTGGCCTGGTATTGGATAAAATAGGACTGTCAGGCCCTTTTCGAACATTCTTAGATTCTTTGTATAACAACCCAGAAGCAAAAATAAGTATCCCGGGGTTTATTTCTAGTTCTTTTCCTTTGAGATGAAAGGAAAAACTAGATGATACACGAAAGTAAGATGTACAACCTATTCTGACTTTCCTTCCTTTCCATTGTAAGACAAACCGCTGATTTAAATTTTCTTTTTTGTACCAAGACATGATACAGTTGGATGTTGTACCATATTCGTTTATGGTCTGTCGACTTCAATAAAACAAATTAAAAAAAAAAAAATCAAATGCTGATTCAAGTTTTACAGCTTCACAGCTGGTATTAAGGCGTAAGGGGAAGAAACATATTGTTGATTGTACTAAATTAATGAAGATTTGTAATTTACACCCAAGTGGGCGTTTACAAGTTCACCAATGGGAGCAAGCTTTGAAGGAGTGTAAAGGGTTACTTGATGATAAAAAATTGTACCAAACAGCCTTAGCGTGGCATAGAACAGCAGTCGCCATCGCAAAGGACAATTATGTTGAAGTTGAATGCAATGATAAGAAGGGGAATTTAACTCATTACATGTATGCTCTTATGCCAGAACCACCTCCCTACGATCCCCAGTGTTGGACCTGCCCAATTTGTGGTCAACAGAATCCCATTTCTGCTGAATATTGTGTTAGCTGTGGGAGGGGACGTCCCACCCCTATCCCTCCCTGCATTTCCCCCTCTGCCCCAATACTGGAGACACCCACTTCCTCTATCGGCCATTTTGGTGTAGCTCACTCTCCCTCTCCTACCGGAGATACTAAACAAAGCCCTGCCTCTTCCTCCGTAGGCAGCCATATTGGTACAGTCAATTCTCCTCTTCCTGTTGTCGGCCATATTGCTGGAGACAATTCCCCACTTCCTGAGGTCGGCCATATTGCTACACCCGAACTTCCTACTTCCAATGGCCATATTGCTCATTCCAGATCAGGGCCTACCTACGGCCATCTTGATACACCCAAAATTTCTCCAACAGTTACTCACAATGATGCAGCTGCACCTACTCATGCAATCCTTACCGGTGCACCTGCTATCCCACAACCACTCTACCCACTGCTCACTGCATCAGGAACTTTTTATATACCTTCCTCATCTGTTGCTCCTATTCTCACCTTGGGCACTGCCGAGGATACTGCAGAGGATTCTAAGTTGCCTATTGCTGTTGGAGGCTCTACCCCTAAGATGACTCATAAAAGAGAAGCTTCTGATCCTGAAAATAAAGATACTGTATTTTTATTTCCCCCAGACGATGAACACAGCTCATTTCATGACAGACCGCACTTCACTACCAGACGCTCTGTGCCTGGCCCTAGTGTGGAACCACCACCAGAGAATATCCCTATGCTGATTACCTCTATCTGGGACACTTCTACCACACTCATGATTATTAAAGGAGATATTGTGTTCCAAGATACTACTGCTATTGTCAACCCTACTAATTCACATCTACAACTTGTAGGTGGTATGTCAGGGCAACTTGCTTGTCACGGCGGAACTGATATACAAAAGGCTTGTGATGCCCTTCTTTCCCGTGCTGAAGGCACTGCCTTCCCGGCTTCCGCTGTTCTGGTCACCCCTGCGGGCAGTTGTGTAACTATATCATTCATGCTGTGGGTCCCATATATAACACTTTATCACATGATAATTGTGTTAGCCTACTGACTCAAACCATTCACAATATACTGGCTGTGGCACAAGATAATAAGTTCAAGTCTCTGTCTATACCCCTCATTTCTGCAGGCCTTTTTGACTTCCCGTCAATGCTGAGTGTGCAGACCTTACTCTATGCTTTGCTGGAACATGGACCTATCCCAACACTTAGGGAAATACGGATTGTTGTTGTAACGGATGCCATGGCCAAAAGCCTGAAGCACACTTGGTTAGCACTTACTACTTAATTTCCAAAACACGAGAAGGCCCCTATCTCTCCTACGGACAAATCCGCAGGGACTTCAATGTTGCCTTTACCAGCTCCACCTGCTCCTGCCACTGACTTGCTACTTGATTGGGAAGCGGCTTTACCACCACCACCACCACCACCACAACCATTGATCCCTGCCAACATTTCTTCCCACACTGTGCCCCAGGATTCAGTTTCACTTCCTGTCCTTCCTCAAGATAATCCTTCAACCAAGGACCGCCCAATTTATGTGCCTTTTAATCCCTCTCAAGTCAATAACCTGTTGACCCAGTTACCGGACCCTGACAAGAGTCCTATGCCATTTTACCGTGCTATTTCTCAAATCCAAAAAACCTACTCTGCAAACTGGAAAGACCTGTATCATGTTGCTAACATAAAAGCTGGAGAGTCCTTCTGGCCTATCATAAAGTCTGCTCTGCAAGAAGATACTGTGGAAGACACCTGTGCTTACTCATCTGGAGAAGAGTTCTGCCGCAGACTTCATTCTTGGGCCAAAGAACGTTTAGCCGAGTCCTCAATCAATCTTTTCAACTCCACTCCAGGCCCCAATAAAACTGTAGAAAAATTCTACAACAGATTGTCTGCATCATTCCAAGACAATGGTCTTGACTTCAATACTAAACTTAATCAACGTTTACTGGCATCCACGTTTGTTCAAGGCCTACTTAAACCAATTCGACAATATTTTGAAACTGTTCGCCCCGAATATGCTGAACTGCCAGGAAGCCAACTCCATTGCAACGGCCCAGAGTTCCTTGCTGTCTCAAGCCGATTCCTCTCATCCATTGAAAAAGACTTCTAAGGTGGCCGTTTTCCAAGAACACGTTCCTGATCCTATACTCTATAATCAACCTATGCAAGTTTACCCTGGATATTCTACTACAAATGATTCACGTTTTTTGAACCGGACTTCGCCGCAAGGACGTGGCAAACCTCAAAGGCTCTGTTTCATCTGCTAAAGACCTGGTCATCTGGCCAGAAACTGCTGTTTCAAAGCCCACGACGAATGCAGAAATCTTGCTGCTCCTGGACGACAACATTTTCCTCAGAATTCCAATCAGGTCCAAACTCAGTTACAGGTTTCTGGACCACCACAGACAATATTTAATCAACAAGCACAACGCAGACCTATATCTCAAAATAATCCTTTCACTAGACCTCTCACCAACTACAATCAATTCCAAGAAGCTTATCCTGATGATGCGGCCAACTGACCACCACCTCCTCCTCCATCACAGTTGAATTCCTACCCTCCCCAAGCATAGGATTTCGGCAAGCCTGTGTGCTTGTCCATTCAGCAGAAAATTCCTCAGTAACTCATTCTGGACCTGTTTTGACTGTCACTCTTCCCATCAATGGCCATCAACTTCCTTTTCTTGTAGACACAGGTGCAGCCAGATCTGTCCTGAAAACTTCTGATATTCCTCCGGATGTCATCCTTTCCCCAGATTACATTTCCTGCGTGGGAGTGGATGGACGCCCAACTCAAACTCGCTTGACTTATCCTGTTCCTGTTGGACATCATGGACTCCTATCAAGACTACTCGTTTCACCTACCTGTCCTACTAACTTGCTTGGAGCAGATCTTCTTCAAAAAATGAATGCTACTATCAGATATGATTCCTCTGGAATGTTTTTGGACTTTGATTCTCCTGTATCTCATGAAGTCACCTGCGCACTGGAAGCTCTCCCAGCTCTTCTTTTGTCATCCACGATGCCTTCCATTCCTCATGATATCTTCAATCAAGTCTCTCCTGAAGTATGGTCACAAGGTCCCGATGATGTTGGCTTCCTTCCTGTTGCACCAGTCCATGTTTTCCTGAAAGCTGGCGCTACACCTCCTCGCTTACCCCAATATCCCTTGAAGCATGACCAAGAACTTTCTCTGAAAAATCAAATCACTGCTTTCCTGAACAAAGGGGTGCTCATCCACTGCATTTCACCTGCTAATACACCCTTGTTCCCTGTTCGCAAGAAGGTTGTCCCTGGTGAACCACAAAAATATCGTTTGGTTCAAGATTTAAGAGCAGTGAATGCTGTTACTGTCTTTGAGACCCCTGTGGTCCCCAACGCGCATGTACTTCTCAGCCAAGTGCCCTCATCTGCTACATGCTTCACAGTTTATGATCTCTGCAATGCTTTCTTCAGTGTCCCTTTACACAAGGATTCTCAATATCTCTTTGCTTTCACTTATCGTGGTACTCAACTCACCTGGACAAGATGCCCTCAAGGGGCCCAGATATCTGCAAATCAATTCACTCAAGCTCTTCATGTCTGTCTTAACCTTGGATCCTGGAACACTCTGAAGTCCAACTCCTTCAGTATGTGGATGATATTTTACTCTGTGCTCCTGACCTTCCTACCTGTGCATCAAGTTCTCTCAGTCTTCTTCAACATTTAGCATCCATCAACTGCAAGGTTTCTAAGTCTAAACTGCAATGGTGTTGTGACAAAGTTGTTTTTCTTGGACACTGTATATCTCAAGGCAGAAAACACCTTACTGATGACCGAAAGAAAGCTGTCATGTCCATCCCTTCACCTACCACTCTCAAACAACTACAGGCATTTCTGGGCCTAATCACATACTGCCGACAATGGATACCCAACGCATCTAGCCTGATGCAAAATCTCTATGCCTCTTTCCAGGACATTTCTTTACACCACAGACTGGCACCTGAGGCAGAGGCCTGCTTCCTGAGACTCAAAGAACTTATTCTCGGAGCTAATGCTCTGGGTATCCCAGACTACTCACAGCCTTTCTACCTCTTTCTCTCCGAACATCATGGCCATGCCTCTGGTGTTTTGGCTCAAAAACATGGAGATCGTATGAGACCTCTAGGATACTACTCATGCAAGATAGATCCTGTCGCACAGACTGCTCCTACTTGCCTCAGAGCTGTTGTCGCTGCACAACTCCTTCTTGACAAGATTCAAGACATCATTTTGGGACATCCTGTGACTATCTTGGCACCTCATGACCTTCAAGGGATCTTGAAACAATCCCAACAACCTCACATCTCAAAGCAACGTAATCTTCGACTACAATGCTCATTACTGATGCCTGAAAATGTAACCTTGAAGAGATGCACTACCCTCAACCCAGCCACCCTGCTTCCTCTCTCAAGGGGGGAAGATGGAGACCCGAATACCACACAAGAAGAAGATGAAGACACTTCCGATGATCATGACTGCCTTGAACAGATGGAGGCTGAAACTTCCCACCTTCCTACTGTCTCTGTTTCCAAGCTGGAGAACCCTGATTATGTCTTCTTTACAGATGGATCCAGATATGCAGATGAACAAGGACGATTCCATACAGGATTTGCTGTGGTTACCTTGCATGAAACCGTAAAGGCTGCATCTTTACCTTCGAGTATGTCAGCCCAGGAAGCTGAACTCTGGGCTGTAACAGAAGCTTGCAAGCTCGCTGAAGGAAAGACTGTGAACATATACACCGACTCAGCCTACGTGTATGGAGTGGCCCATACATGACTTCGGCCTGAAGTGGGCCCTGCGAGGTTTCCAGACAGCTAGTGGAACGCCAATCAAGAACCAAGAGACTGTTCAGACCTTGATGTATGCTCTCCAGCTGCCGGCCCAAGTGGCTGTCTTGAAAACCAAAGCTCATGGAAAAATGGAGACAGAGGAGGCCAGGGGCAATTACAACGCTGATCAGGCTGCAAAGGCCGCAGCCCTCCTCCCAGTAATTCGAGAGAAAGCAGGAGTGGCTGTATACATACTCACAAGAACAGAGAAGAAGAAGCTAGAAGAAAAGAAGAAGATGAAGAAAGAGAAGAAGAGGAAGCTAAGAAGAATGAAGAGGAAAGGAAAAGAGAAGAGGATGAAGAACAGAATCAAGGAAAAAATATACTGAACCCAGGTGCTGACCTGCTGAGACAATTTCAAACCCAAATAAGCCCAAAGGAAAGGAGGAGCTGGGAGGAAGAGGGAGCTGAGATGCAGCAGGATGGATTCTGGAGGAAAGAAGATAAACTTTGTCTACCAAGGGCATTATATCCAGCTGTAATCCAATGGGCTCATGGCATCACACACAGAGGAACAAACCAAATGATTTCTTCCATTAACAAGATATATCTGGCACCGGGAATTTCGACCACAGCAAGAAATTATTCCAAGAGTTGTGAAATATGCAATGCTTGTAACCCAGGAGGACTGGTACAAACGCCACAAAAGCATCTGGCCAAACCATTGTACCCCTTTCAACGGATCCAGATTGACCACATTGAGTTGCCCAAGAGTGGAAAATACAAGTATGTCCTAGTGGTGGTGGATATGTTCTCTGGGTGGCCTGAGGCCTACCCAGTCCCTAATATGACTGCAAAAACTACTGTAAAAAAGCTGCTGACTGAATTAGTGTGCAGGTTTGGAATCCCAGAAGTTATAGAGTCTGATCAAGGACCTGGATTCACAGCAGAAGTAACCAGAGACATTTGGAAGCTAGTTGGGGCTGACCTTGGATTGCACACCCCATACCATCCCCAGAGCTCGGGGAAGGTCGAGAGGATGAATGCCACACTTAAAAACAAAATCCTCAAAGCCAGTAAGGAAACATCACTTCCGTGGCCAGAAATCCTACCCATCGCCCTGTACTCTGTCAGAAACACCCCTAGGCAGCCCACTGGTCTCACACCTTATGAGATATTATTCTTAGGCCCGCCTAGGTTAGGACAATACTATCCACAACAGTTGAGTGCAGGGAATGATAACCTTGTAAAATATGTCATAAGTCTGTGTAATGAATTGAAACTAACCCATGCCGCAGTGTTTTCCTCTATTCCAGATCCTGACTCAGATCAGAGCACCCACAAAATACAACCTGGAGATTTTGTGTGGGTAAAGAAACATGTCAGAGATTCTCTGGAACCTAGATTTGAAGGACCATACCAAGTTCTTCTGGTGTCCCCAACCTCAGTGAAACTAGAAGGAAGACCTACTTGGGTGCATGCCTCACACTGCAAGAAAGCTCCTGGAGCCGAGAAATCATCATGAATCACTCCTTTATCCTTTATTACTTTTGTGTTCTTTAGGTGTGTGTGAAAATACAAAGGGAACGACCCAGGGGGTTGGCTGGTGAATTCAAAGCTAGGGATCAGAATAAACCAAGACTCAAACCAATAATACCACAAATAAGGATAAACAAAGGTGTAGATTGGATAAATAGTATCCATTATAACCAACAGAGATTTGTAAACCACACCCGAGATATCCTGCAAAGCATAGTTGAGCAATTAGAACCCATATCAATCATGGCCTACCAAAATAGCCTAGCATTGGACAGGATCTTAAAAGACACTCACAAGTGGAGATTGTGAGAATATAAAGTGCGAAGGTTTCTTTAGGGGTGACTGTTCTTGGTTTCCAGACCCTAGAATTTCTACCAGTCTTTATCCCTTATATTTCTAGTAAACCCAACATATTCATTATCTTTCAAATTCTCCAGGTTTCCCTAATTTGGATTGCCAGCAATCCATAAACTGTCACTGCTAGGGACTGCACTGAGGTAGCACCTGGCGGTCATTTGGTCAACAATCATCCTCACCATCATAGGCAATGTAGAAGAGGCCGACGATCGCTTAGTTACGCCCCCTTGGAGCAAGCCTGGCAGTGATGCAGTGGGTTTATTACCGGCTCCACCTGTCCATGTAGCCATCCAAACACGGTGACACATATTCATCCTAGCTCAAGTTTAGAAAGGGTAAGAGGAACAGAGTTTAATGTTTTAGGGGGGGACTGTCAGGTGTGGGAATTGATTCAAAACATTAGAACTCTGTTTGTACCTTTCATATCCATTGCTTACATATAGAAACTGTCTATATACTATTTGCATGAATCAGTCTCTATATTTATTTCCCTTGACCAGTTAAATCAGATATTATATGCTTGAAATGCACAGCTTTTTGCAAGAAAATTACCTTCAGGATGTACCTGTCCTGAATGATGCTGAAGACATTAAAAATGGATTCACTATGGATTACTAAGAAGATAGCTTAAGCAAAAGCAGACTAACATGGCATAGAGAACATTTGTTTTGACATCCAGTATCCGGCACAGTAAACAAATCGGACGGTTTTAAACAACTTGAACGGTTTAACATTGTGCGAAGCATGCAGAAATGTATATTACCATATAAAGAACTTGTACCTAATTTCTTACTAACTCATCCCATCAAATGTCAATTCACCAATGGTCAAATAACACATACTGTGACAAATGCTTATGTAACAAGTGATATAAAATCCCTGTACTTCCCTGTATTAAACAGAGTTTATATTATCCCTCTCTCTGTCTGGATATCATTTCTTGGGGCCCCCGCTTTTTACAGAAAACAAATATATATATATATATATATATATATATATATATATATATATATTATTTATAATATATATATATATATATATATATATATGTTCTTGATTTGGAGGAGGTAGCAATTCGGCAGGATTTTCCTAAATACTCACTCATCACTACCACCCTATTGTTTTTAGTAAAGATTTTAGTTCAACCAGATTGGAAGCAACTGTGCAGTCATTATTAGAAGATCATTTTTGTTTTATTTTTTTTACTTTTTGTTTGGAGCTCCAGCTGATAAAGAGTTAATTTTTCTTTTTTTGAGAGGAGAGTGTGAAATTGAGTGAAGTGGGGATGGGTCCTTGTCCTTGTTTAATTAATGCTTGTATGTCTATATATCCCTATTCATGAATCCTTATGCGTTGTTTGCAATTGCAGATAAGACCACACAACATGTTTATCAGGCAAAAGAAGTGTTTAAGGGTTTTATTCTGTGACAGCTTAGATCTGGAGAGGGAAGAAACATGAGAAGAGCTGTTAGAAAATTTACTGATAGGAGAATGTTATGATATGTTGCGCGGTACAGAGTGAGAAGGATGATTTGATTTGTTTTTTGTTGTTTTGTGTTTTTATGCTGATATTAATCCAAATGCCAATATAAGATTTTTATAGGAATTGTATTTACATGTGGTTGATTATCATGTGATGAGAAGTTTTATTATTCTGAATTACATTCTTGCTGTGTCAGAAAGCTTCAAAGGCCAATACGGGCAGAGTTTTTTTTTTATTACTGGATTGTCCCAATCAATACATTTATTCACTGCAGGGGTGGTGAAGATCAAACTGTAGGAGAGCAGATTATTCTACTGCTCTTATGTGACTGAGTATATGTGACTGAGATCAGAGTGCCATGTCCACCCCACTGCCGCACAGCGACACTTACGATACAGGACAATTGCAATTAATGGAGTCATTGTTGTGTGATTACCTACAAGGATTCAAGATTGTTTTCAAAGTTCATCTTTAGTATGCACAGATTGCCAAGGGGCCAGGAGCCCGAAGACTGAGATGGGGGATTACGAAGGTGCCAGGAGATGCCACAGACAACAAAGGATGCCGCAAAGAGGAGCTGATGCATTGACCGCCATGTCTGCACCAGTGTTGATCCACGTCTGCGCCAGTGTTGATCGCCATGTCTGCACAAGTGGCCACGCCTGCGCCAGTGTTGATCGCCATGTCTGCACCAAGCACGGATCACTGACTGCCCTGTTGGCACCGACATTAATACAGCCAAGGGGCTCTGATGTCTGCACTCCTTCCCCAAGTCCTATCATCACCAAGATCAACCAGGTAGTGAGGGCACAATAACCTCTGCACTATCCTGCATTACATTCATGTTGTTTGACAGTCTAAGAAGATCTAAGAAGAGGAGAACGACTTCTACAGACTAAAGAGATTTTTACACACAGAAATATTTTTATTTTTTTTTAATTTTTGTTTTCAGCCTATAGCCGTGGCTAATGTTGTTTTCTGCACTTAGCAACAATGAATTCGTTTTCAGGGTATCTATAATTTGACTCAAATAGTCAGGAGTGGATTGTAATGCTAGTCAAAATAAATGACTATTGAGCCAAATTATAGTGAATTATTTCTGTTTTACATCAAATTTATATCATCATCTCTGTTTTTAATTGCAATGTTTGCTTGTTTCTTTTAGTCCAAAGCCTGTTTACACACACACAGTCTGACTTAGTGTTTATTCTTTTGTATGTCCTTGTGTGTTCAAATAAGCCTATTTACACTTCTGTTGACTGAATACACATGAAGGTTTACCTTTCATTGTCTTAGTTCAGATTTCTGTATGCTTTTGACTTATCTCCTGTGAAGAGGTGTGTTTGTATGTGGTACTTTATTAACTCTGGAGTTGGCCACTCCAAGGTGGAAGGTCAGACATACAAACAACACCTTTGCATTTTTTAAGCTGACACAGCATTAGGTCGTGTCCGCCATTTTGTTTAGGTTGGATATATATATCTCTAACATCAGCCATGAAAACCAGAAACCGTTCCTTCCTGGTATGGAGACGTCCATACACAGTGATGCTTGCTCCCTAAGAGTTTCTCAAATTCATCGCCATCTGTTTTACAGTTTCTCATGGCTGAAGTTAGCGGATCCGAGATATAATACTTCACCTGTCGAGTATTGTAAGAGCTTATAACTTTTGTATATACTCATTTTTCTCTTATAAACTGTACATTCTATCTCCCTATTTTCTGGAATTATTTTATGTTATAATTTTATCATACTTGATTTATTATTGGACTATTGTAACAATAAAGCTGTGTTATATCATTAATTGACTGATTGGCCTTCTATAAAGCTGTAATCCGAACCTGTATAAAACTTGGCAAAACAACTGCTCAGACACATGTGGGACAATTAAGTTTTTCGTTGGACAAAAAAAAATGTAAAAAGTACCATAAGAAAAAAAAATTCAGCAAACGAATGTGAGTAAAAAAAATAAACGTGTCTGTTGTTGGAAAATTAGCCTAATACTATAAAATTTGATTAAAAAAAATCTGTAATATAAAAAAGTACTAGCTAGTTTACAAAAAAACGACTGAACAAGCGTCAGAGAAAAATATCACTGCTGAACGTCCGTCAGTAAAAATACTACCCTTACACTAACAGAAAAAAAAAGCTTGAAAAAATAACTGGCTACATTTTTTTTATTTACTTCTTACTAGAAAAAACTATTTTTTAACTATACGGAGATCACTACCTCCACACCAGGGGTCCCCAACCGATGGGCCGCAGACCGGCAGCGGGCCGTGGCGCATGCTCTGCCGATCCACGGCCCCGGGCTACACCTGATGCTGACTGCCCGTTGACTTTAGCCCGGGTGGTCGGCTTCTACTCTGCGCGGCTGTTGTAATCCGGCCGCACAGAGTTAGCAGCTGCACACATGGCGTGCAGTTGCATCGTTATAGAGAAAGCAGGGACGGGTCATTACCATCCCTGCTTTCCCTATCATTGTAGATAAGGCTCTCACTGAGCACCGTAGCTACACATCAGTGGCACAGGGAGTGTGATGCAAGCTGTGTCGTCACAGACGCCGGAGGGAGTTGCTCTGCAGGGGATCTGGGAAAGGTGAGTAACTTTCTTTATTTTATTTTTTTTTTAAACTAGCCTGGCCACTACAGGGTTTTGGGGGGCTGTTTTATTCTATTTTCGTAATAGGACAGGGGAAAATTTTGTATCTATTCTTCTGATATACTTTTTTTAAGGGTCAATTTGCATATAGAAAGTGACCATTTTCCCATCCTAAACACAAATTTGAAAGTGACTGCTTGAAAAAGACAGAAATTGGATTGATTGATAGAGCACCCCAGGCTCCATTTTACCATTGATTATTCTTCTTTCATCTTCACAGGTATGTAAATAGTGAATACAGCTTCATATTATACCATTTCCCACCACTTGTAATGTAGCCATTACTGCTTTGTCTCATGGTGAATTCATAGATTTTTCCCAATCTCTGTCTTCAATAATCACCCTGTGTTTTATTTGTGTTTTATTTGTGGCTTATTTGTAACTCCACCCATTGCTGACACCTGGGCCCACTGATTTATATCAATGAACTGCACATAGCATGGTAGAAATTAGACAGCTTAGGTCAGTTTGACCAAGGTCAGTTTTGCCATATAGAGAAGTGAACCAGTGAGCAGCTGAAATAAGACAGAAAAGAGACATAAGTGGGCAGGAGGGGGCTAGGAGGAACGCTTTTTTTTGGGGGGGGGGGATTATTTAAGATTGGCTCGGTTTATCCGGTTTTTTCTTGTATCTAGTCTTCTTAAATACACCTTGTTCACCACGGTCACTGTTGCTGTCTACCTTGCAGCCATCTGCCTCCTAGCTTACCACTCAGTCTTGGCCCCTGAGAATGTTATCCACATCAGCACCTCTGTCCTTTCCTCATCCATGTATTCATCCAATGAACTATTTTCCCTTTTCAACTACCACAAACCCCCTACTTTCATAGTGCCACAAAAACACTGCTCATATACATCACTGAACCATCTGCTGTCACTCTTAATTCTCCTGCTTCTTGCGGCAGCTGATATCTCTCCTAACCCCGGCCTACCCTCCTTTACCGCTCATCACACCTCCTCCTTCCATAGAAACCCTGCTAACCTTCTTGCTATTCGTTGTACATCTTTTACTGTCCCTTTTAAATGTGCTTTGTGGAACTCCCGATCTGTCTGTAATAAACTCACTGTTGTTCATTACCTATTCCTCTCTAACTACCTCAACCTGCGGGCTCTCACAGAAACGTGGCTCCAGCAATTAGACACTGCTTCCCTTGCACACTCTCACCTATGGCGGTCTACACTTTACCCACACCCCCAGACCTGAGGACAGGGTGTGGCGGAGTCGGCGTACTTCTTTTTCCACACTGCAACTACCAGGGTATTCCTCATGCACCCTCCCTCACTTTCCTTTCCTTTGATGTCCACACACTCAGACTCTTTCGCACATTTTCTCTCAGTTTCTGGATCATTTAGCTGCCTTTCAAAATTTCCTCTCTTCTGACTCCATGACTACTTCCACCTCTCAGTTCCTTTTACTAACCTCCTCTTTTGGCCTCTCGCAGTTTACAGACTCTCCCACCCACAAGGATGGTCACTCTCTTGATCTGGTTTTCTGTCGTCTCTCATCAATTTCTAACCTCACTAATTCTCCTTGTGGTCTCTCTGATCATAACCCTATCTCTTTTACTATCACTAATTCTCAGCTTTCTCTAGACACACCTGCCCATCACACTTTCCGAAATATCCGCTCAATAAACACTCAGGAACTCATAGACACCATACAGTCCTCATTGCCCCCAATCTACTCCCTCTCCTGTCCTGATCTGGCTGTCAAACAATACCATGAAACTCTCTCAACCACCCTGGACATATTGGCACCACTCACACACTGCACCACCAGAGTCAGACGCCGGCAGCCTTGGCACACGCCTCAGACACGCTTTTAGCAGCAATGCTACAGGTGTGTTGAACATCTGTGGAGAAAGTCTAAGCTACCTGCAGACTTTCTCCACTATAAATTCATGCTCAGGACTTACCACACTGCCCTTCACTTCGCCAGAAAAGAATATTTCACCTCCCTCATCTCAACATTATACAACAACCCAAAACACCTGTTTGACATTTTCCACTCCCTCCTCAGGCCTAAAGCTGAGGCCCCAGTCACTGACCTCTGTGTTGAAGACCTGGCCACTCACTTCAAAGTCAAAATTGACAATATCCAGCAAAACATTGCATCTCAATCCTCAAGTAATACCCATCCCATCCTCTTCCACATGTCCTCTAGCCTGCTCTCAGCCCTTGACCCAACAACAGGAAGGAGTATCCAGGCTTCTCTTGCCTGCTCGTCCCACTACCTGCTATAGCGACCCCATTCCTTCTCACCTTGTCCAGTCCATTTCTCCAGCTGTCTTCTCCCACCTAACTGCAATCTTCCACATCTCTCTCTCTACTCGGATCTTTCCATCTTCATTTAAACAAGCTGCTATAACCCTTTTATAATGTATCCTGCGCTGCCAACTACCAACTACCTTCCCTTCATCCCTAAACTCCTGGAATGCTTGGTCTACTCTCACCTAATCTGCTATCTCTCTGATAACTCTCTTCTTGATCCTTTACAAGGTTTCCGCACTTAACACTCCACAGAAACTGCTCTTGCTAAAGTTTCAAACGATCTCCTCACTGCTAAATCTCAGGGCAACTACTCGTTGTATGGATGGCAGAGGTAGAGACAGGCTGGGACTGGAAATGGCAATGTGAGACAGAGCTACCACACTTAGCGGAGCAGGTCAGTGGACACACAATATCATCCAGAAGAGCGGTAATAGCTTGCAGTTTCTGGAAAAGTTGCTCCAGATGGACGCCATGACAGGAAACTACAGGTTCACATCGTCAGGATCCATGGTCAGTTTGTTCTGTCACAGTTGAAAGCAATGTTATGTGTTAGAACATCAAAGGTTTGCTTTAATAATAAATAATTTTCCACATTCTGTCCGACTTTTCTCACAAAGGGCAATTTTCTGTACATTTCCCTGTCAGGGTAAATTACATGTTCTCTCCTGTGTGAATTTTCTCATGTTTTACCAAATTTGCTTTCATTGCAAAAGATTCCCCACATTCTGAACATGAAAAAGGCTTCTCCCCTGTGTGAATTCTCTCATGCCTAACCATACTTGCTTTCTCTGTAAAAGATTTACCACATTCTAAACATGAAAAAGGCTTCTCTCCTGTGTGAATTCTTTCATGTATAACCAAATGTGATTTCTGTTTAAAAGATTTCTCACATTCTGAACATGAAAAAGGTTTCTCTCCTGTGTGAATTCTCTCATGCATGACTAGAGCTGATTTCCGTTTAAAAGATTTCTCACATTCTGAACATGAAAAAGGCTTCTCTCCTGTGTGAATTCTCTCATGCATGACTAGATCTGATTTTTGTGTAAAAGATTTCCCACATTCTGAACAAGAATAAGGTTTTGCCCCTGTGTGAATTCTCTCATGTTTAACTAGGTTTGATATCTGTGTAAAAGATTTCCCACATTCTGAACATGAAAAAGGCTTCTCCCCTGTATGAATTCTCTCATGTATAGCAACACTTGCTTTCTCTGTAAAAGATTTACCACATTCTGCACATGAAAAAGGTTTCTCTCCTGTGTGAATTCTTTCATGTATAACCAGATGCGATTTCCGTTTAAAAGATTTCTCACATTCTGAACACGAAAAAGGCTTCTCTCCTGTGTGAATTCTCTCATGCATGACTAGATCAGATTTCTGTGTAAAAGATTTCCAGCATTCTGAACATGAATAAGGCTTTGCCCCTTTGTGAATTATCTCATGTCTAACTAGTTGTGATTTACGTGTATAAGATTTCCCACATTCCGCACATGACATAGTCTACTCTGCTGTGTGAATTCTCTCTTGTTTAACTTTGTTTGATATCTGTGTAAAAGATTTCCCACATTCAGAACATGAAAAAGGTTTCTCTCCTGTGTGAATTCTTCTGTGAGTAAGAAGACTTGAACGTTTTGTAAACAATTCACCACACTCACATGGAAACCTTTTTTCCTCCTTTTGGTCTGCACTCGTGGTAACCATCTGTGGTCGGTCACGAAAAGGTTCCTCACGATTGGGGGGATTATTCGACGGGTCTGCACGCGTGGTAACCATCAGTAATGGCTCAGGAGAAGGCTCCTCCTGATTGGGAAGATTATTCAACAGATCTTTACTATAACGTCCTGGATGTTCTTTCAGGGTATTGTGGTTTCCTCCTGAAGAGTGCTGCGTGATATCTTCTTCTTTATAATTTAGTGATGACATGCAGTTGTGTTCAGATATCTTATAGAATTGTTCTGTTAAAATTAAAAATATTTGTAAGATTTTTTTTAAAACACAAAGAGAAACATTTTAAAACATTGCTTTTAGGCTGGGAAAACTCATGCAGTTTGTATGAAAGGGGTTTTTCTCAGCACGCCATTTCCCCGACTTACAGGCAGTTTTGCAGTTACTCTGTCTACTAAGGATGTGGGTGGTCCTACAGCAGTGATTAGCATATATAAACTGCAACAGAACAGGAGATTGTTATCTCTAACAAGATTACAGACAAAGAGATGCTTTTCAGTCTTTACAGCACATGTACCTTTTGTTTACTGTAACTAATCTTGTTATATCTAATTAGTTCACTAAGAAAGACATTTCCTTCACTGTGTCATCCTTCAGGGTGACCTTACTTCCACTTCTATTAGTTGATTAGCTGACAAAGCAAAGAAGTCCTACTGGTATGCAGGTTAACATAGAAACCTGTGTGCACTCAGAGAGCTGATAAAATGTCTTATCTCGTGACTAAAGTAAAAGCTATTGCCCACTGTATTTAAAAATGTCTTCATTTAATAATATCTTTATGCTGAAAGCTAATCTTTGTGGTGAGAAAACCCCTTTAAGTTATTTTGGGTAAAGCCGGTAATGGATCCTGCATGACCACTTATTATAACCACTTCCTACTTCCGACATAGATCATGCAGGAATTCCCAGTGATGCGCTGACTTGCTAGGTATGTAAGGTGTGATAGGCTGTCTGCACACATATCCCTAGTTTACTATTATGAGTATAATGAGCGCTCTATGACACAACAGCAAACAATTTTGCATACGGGCCTTGCAGCAGACGCATGTCACTGCACCTCTGCTAACCTTCTGCGTATTGGGCTCAATGTAGGTGGTCCTACTCTATTATTACCTCTCATTTGAGTCCAGTTCAGACTTCTCATTGGGTCCTCAGACCTCCATAATCCAGAGAGAAAAAAGGCACCAGCTTATATAAGCATACTGCTCTGACAGAAGTCACTGCACCTCTGCTAACCTTACTGCATATGGGGCTCTGGCGCAAAAAGAAGTCATCACATCTGTACTAACCCTACTGCCCATGGGGCCCTGGAGTACACATATGTCACTGGACCTCTGATAACCAAGCTGCATAAACAGAAAAAGCTTCAGTTTTCCTGGTAGTATCAAAATTGATCCTCTGCTGATAGGCAAAGGGTTGCTTTCTCCGATGATGTTTTCTGCTCCACGGAACAGATGGACGTTGGTGTGTCAGCTGAGAAACTTCAGAGAATCTACACCCTTCAAACATTGGTGGAAGAACACAAGCTTCTGGTGGCAGCATTGTGGGCTGGAGAAGATTTTTGGGGTATTTACTGAGTCACTCATCCATGTAGAAGGTGTCCTCACCCAATTTGGGTATGAATCCATCCCTGGAAATCCCATACACCCATACAAGCTGATTGTCTCCCGTAGGGTGAATAAGATCTTCCAGCAATACAATTCAACATTTCACAGAACTAGAAATGTCCGACATTGATTGAAAAAGCATGACCAAGACTTCTAAGTACTACCCTGGCCCTTAATTCCATAGACCCCGATTGAGTATGTGTGTGTGTGGAACCCTGTATGGTGGTGTTAGCTCTATAGACCTCACCAGCAGCTGTTGGATGCAGTCGGCTCCAGCTACAGTTACATCCATATATATTTGGACCCAGATACAAATTTTACTGCTTACTGAAAAAAAAATAGAAGTTTAGTTATATCTGGACATAAAGTCCAGACTTCAGTTTTCATTTGAGAGGACCCAAAATTAATACTGGATGAAGGGTTTAGGAGTATCAGGTCCTTAACATGTGCCACCCTGTTTTTAAAGGGACAAAAGTAACTGGACAAAAGCTGTTTCATGGGCAGGAGTGGGCAATTCTTGTCTTATGTCATTCTCAATTAAGCAGATAAAAGGCCTGCAGTTGATTTGAGGTGTGGTGCTTACATTTAGAGGATTTTGCTGTGAAGAAAACATGCAGTTAAAAGAGCTCAACCATGCAGGTGAAACAAGCCATCCTTAAGCTTCGAAAACAGAAAAAAAAAACATCTGAGAAATTGCTACAATATTAGGAGTGGCTAAATCTACAGTTTGGTGCATCCTGAGAAAAAAAAGCACTGGTGAACTCATCAACACAAAAAGCTCTGGATGCCTACGGAAGACAAAAGTGGTGGACGATTGCAGAATAATTTCCATGGTGAAGAGAAACCCCTTCACAACAGCCAACCAAGTGAATAACACTCTCCAGATTGTAGGCGTATGAATATTCAAAACTACCACAAAGAGAAGACGCTGTGAAAGTAAATCCAGAGGGTTCACTGCACGGTGCAGCCAATCATAAGCCTCAGGAATACAAAGGCTAGATTGGACTTTGCTAGAAAAAAAAAAAAATTCTCAAAAAGTCAGCACAGTTCTGGAAGGAAATTCTTTGGACAGATGAAACCAAGGTCAACCTCTGCCAGAATGATGGAAAGAAAATAGTATGGCAAAGGTGTGGTACAGCTCCTGATCCAAAGAATACCACATCACCTATAAGACACGGCGGAGATAGTGTGATGGCTTGGGCATGCATGGCTGCCAGTGGCACTGGGGCACTAGGGTTTATTGATGATGTGACAAAGGAAAGAACCTGCCCACTGAATTCCAAGGTATGCAGAGACATAGGGGGACATGTATGAAAACTGTCTTGGTCTTAGACTTTTCTTGTTGCCCATAGAAACCAATCAGGTTTCATTTCTTCACAGCACTATATGAAAGGGGAACCCTGATTGGTTGCTATGGGCAACAAGAAAAGTCTTAGACCAAGACAGTTTTCATACATGTCCCCCATATTCTTTGCTCAAATCCAGCCAAACTGACTGGTCGGGGTTTTATAATACAGATGGACAATGACCAAAAACATAAAGCCAAAGCAACCCAGGAGCTAATTAAAGCAAAAAAGTGGAATATTCTGGAATGGCCGAGTCAGTCACCTGATCTCAGCCCAATTGAGCAGCATTTCACTTGGTAAAGACTAAACTTCAGACAGAAAGGCCACAGACAAACAGTAACAGAAAACCACTGCAGCAAATGCCGAAGCCGAGCATTAACAAGGAGGAAACCCAGCGTCTGGTAATGTCCATGAGGTCAAGACTCCAGACAGCCATTGTCAACAAAGGGTTTTCAGCCAAGTATTAGAAATTAACATTTTATTTACAATTATTGAATTTGTCTGATGACTTCTGAGCCCCTGAAATGAAGGGACTGGGTTTAACATTTAGTTCCTCACATTTTTATGTAATCATTTTGTTCAACTGAATTAAAGCTGAAAGTCTGAACTTCAACTGCATCTGAATTATTTTGTTAAAAATTCATTGTGGTAACGAACAGAACCAGAATTAGAAGAATCTGTCCAAATATTTATGGACCTCACCATACCTGTCACAACCTACCAGGACCCTATCGAGTCATTCGCCGCCTGTCTCGCTGCTGTCTGTACTGCACACAACGGTTTCGCTGGAGATAGTGATGGGACTTCACTATGTGTATTTCTCATTACTTTCACTCCTTACAGTGGCTCAAAAATCTGCCTGAGAACCTGCCTGTGTGACTGCAGCCTTATAAATCCTTGTATAACGCTGTAACGTATCAGTGACACAGTCCAGGATTCTGCTCTACGCTCACTCATCATTTTTATCACATAAACCTGGACTTGATAAGATTCTGAGAGGCAAAACCTTGTCTGACAATCAGGTTCAGGTTTGTCCTCTGCCCACACATCTGTCTCTTCAATACCAATGGGGCAGCACTTTAATACAAGTGGACATCATGTGGTTAGTGACAATCTCATCATGGCTATAACCAGATCATCATAAGACAAAGTGCACATCTCCAGCTGAACTCATGGACGGGACGATGAGGTCTGTACGGCCTAACGGCTGCAGTCACCAGGTCTCCATGTTATAGAGCATCTCTGGCATGTGGTGGAATAGACAGACCGAGGTTTTCCACCAGATGAACTGGCCCCTGAGAGCAAATCCCGACTACAGTCTCAGAAACACTGCAATAAGTGTCCATAATATATAGAAGATAATCAATTCCTCTCAGGTTCTATTTAACCCTTCACAAATTCTGACCTTAAAGATTAAATGGATTCTCTTTTTTCCTCCAGAACTCTTTAATGTGACCCCTGACCGTGGGGTAAAGTCATACTTGCCAATCCTCCCAGCTTGGGCGGCAGGTTCCCGCAACTGTGGTTCCTCTCCCGACCCCGGAAGGGTCAGCAAAACCTCCCGCAGCTGAACAGCTGCCGGAGGTTCTCTATATGAGAAGAAGCACAGATAGCTTCCACAAATTTAGATAGCTTCAGAATGCAGAGAAGTGCTGGGAGGAAGGGGCAGGATTTAGCGGGAGCTGCAATGATCCGCCCCCTCTCCCGGCAATGCCACATGAGGAGACTCCAGTATACTGGCAGCAGGACAGGTGAGTTGCAGGGAAGAGAGGATACGTGTGTGTGTGCTCATGCGGGAGGGGGGGCGTTTACAGTTTGTGCATGGTACTTGTGGGTGAGTGGGGTACTTGTGTGCATATGTTGGAAGGGGGTGTGTGTAGGGGAGGGTACATGTGTGTGGGTGTGTGTGGGGGGGGGGGGGTACTTGTGTGTGTGTGTGTGTATGAGAGAGGGAATTGTTATTGTAGGTGTGGAGTAAGGTATCCAGCCTCTATGTATGTGTGCAATGTTTATTTACAGATTCCCATTTAGACTACTTTGGATTCCGTGGACTACGTCGGATCAACCTTAGATCTATTTTTACAAATAAAATAGTTAGAGGGCTGTTCTCGGGGAGTGTTTATTTAAATAATAGTTTTCTGTGCAATTTGTGTAGTTTTTTTCCATATTTTCCAATTCCAGTGATAGTAATGGAAGTATCTGACAGACGCATCTCCATTACTATCACTCGGGCTTGGTGTCAGCACGAGCGATAGTAATGGAGAGGTGTCTGTCAGATACCTCCATAACCAGCCAAGGTAAAACCGACAGCTGCAGCCTGATATTATCAGAATGGGAAGGTCCACTGATACTGGTCTTTTCCCATTCTAAAAATACCAGCCCATAGCTCCCACAGAAGCTGAACATTACATTAGAGGGCCCGCTTCTGATGGTTATCAGCTCTTCCCAGTACCCCTAGTGTGTTGAGTACTATGGTAATAGTACATGAAAAAACATGGTTGTTTTGTCCAATCATCTTCCAGTTTAATACAAAATCCATTATTTGTTGTAATGTCCTTCACTTCCTGCTGATGGCGTTGTGGTACTTGAAATGTCTCCTAAAGACCTTGTCTTGGTCAAAGGGCCTGAGACAATGGATGTCACCCCAAGCTTAGTTACCCTCTGTTGCCATCGCTGAGTGAACAATGGTTACGCTGACCAACTGGACATAATTGTCAAGGGATGGCATCTGGCTGTGAGTGGAGCCAACTGTGTTCTAAGTAGGTTCTACTTGAAAGAAACAAGGATGGAACAGATCATAACTGGCTGTGAGGACAATTATGTCCAGTTGGTCAGCGTAACCATTGTTTACTCAGCGATTGCAACAGAGGGTAACTAAGCTTGGGATGACATCCATTGTCTCAGGCCCTTTGACCGTTTACCGGTGTGACAAAGGCTCGGGCCTAACGAGGTCTTTAGGAGACATTTCAAGTACCACAACACCATCAGCAGGAAGTGAAGGACATTACAACAAATAATGGATTTTGTATTAAACTGGAAGATGATTGGACAAAACAACCATAAAGGAGGCCGGAAAATATCGCAGTAAGGGGTGGAACTGTGGGCATGTAAAGGTGTGGATGTGGCTTCGGTTCGCATATATACAAGGCCAAGTTAGTAGTTAGTCAGTAAGTTATGTAATCAGTATATTAGTCATGAAGGTCATATAGGTAATGATATCATGTTATGTAGATAGTTTAGGTTTTAGTGCTTATGTTGTTTCCCATTGTAAGGACATTGAAGGAAGGTTATGCCATATACTCTTATTTTGTTAACTTTTATTTTATTCTTTTGAGTAAACCAACTTTCTTTTAAGCTTCGACTCCTCATCATTCATAGAAATTACAGGACAGGATAGGCAGAATATTAATCACTTATAACAACAATATGATTCTTGGGGGTACAGTCTACAGCCACAGCACAATCTCCAGGATGAAAGTCCTCTATCCCCCTCCACAAAGAGATTGTAAGGTGTGCTCTGTACCCCTCTATTCCACCCCTTCCCCACCATAATGCCAACACAATGGTGGTAATATACAGTCTGTAGCCTGTGTACACTGCTATCTACCACTATATGGTCACTGTATGGAGGTAACATACAGTCTGTGGAGCCTGTGCACACTGGTATCTACCACTACATGATCACTGTATGGAGGTAATATACAGTCTGCAGAGCCGGTGTACACTGGTAACTACTACTGTATGGTCACTGTATGGAGGTAATATACAGTCTGCAGAGCCGGTGTACACTGGTGTCTACCACTATATGGTCACTGGATGGTGATAATATACAGTCTGTGCAGCCTGTGCACACTGGTGTCTAACACTACATGATCACTGTATTGAGGTAATATACAGTCTGCAGAGCTGGTGTACACTGGTGTCTACCACTATATGGTCACTGGATGGTGGTAATACACAGTCTTCAAATACGGTGTACACTGCTATCTACCACTATATGCTCACTGTATGGAGGTAATATAGATTCTCTGGTGCCTGTGCACCCTGGTGTGTTACTGGAGATGATCACTGTTTGGATGTTATCTACAGTCTGCAGAGCCGGTGTACACTGGTAACTACTACTGTATGGTCACTGTATGGAGGTAATATACAGTCTGCAGAGCCGGTGTACACTGGTGTCTACCACTATATGGTCACTGGATGGTGATAATATACAGTCTGTGCAGCCTGTGCACACTGGTGTCTAAACATTACATGATCACTGTATGGAGGTAATATACAGTCTGCAGAGCTGGTGTCACTGGTGTCTACCACTATATGGTCACTGGATGGTGGTAATACACAGTCTTCAAATCCGGTGTACACTGCTATCTACCACTATATGGTCACTGTATGGTGTAAATATTGGTTCTAGTGTAATGATTAAGGTCTAGGCACAATCTAGCGGTATCTCCCAGCTCTCCTGGAGGTTTTATAGGCTATCCAACAGTCTAGGAAACCTGGGTGATGCCAAAACCCTAAATTAGCTTTCTTCCAGAGCCGTTATACAGTTAGGTGGAGATGGAGAGACATTTTGTAAATGGGGTGTTACTTGGCAGATAGGGTGTGGTCATGCAAATTTTTAATGTAGCTTGCCTTGCGCACCTCTGCTTCAGGTCTCCCTGATGACCACTTTCAATAGTTGGCAAGTATGGCTAAAGTGATTATACTCCGATTCCGGCAGTCAGTGCAGATGTTCATCATAGCATATGACAATAAAACCCTATCCACAGCCTCAAGTACTTCAGGACCAATAGAACGCCTTGGAGAGAAGTCACCTCCTCAGGCCCCGCACCAGGTATAACACACGATCACTGAAGAAACCTCTGAATTTTTTACTACTCACCTGTGGTCACATCTTCTGGGATCTCCCCCTTCACGTCACTCATCCTCGGTCATCGCTCCTCATCTTTCTTCTTCGGGCCTCCATTTGTATCAGTCAGTCTTCACCCTGATGTGAATAGGGAAACCCAATTTCGAACAGCAAACAGATCGACATAAGAGACCCCAAATATCTATGAGCCCATCTGTGACTGCAGGAGGTCCACACCCTGTATACAGATTGTGTATAGGGCTCATCTACCTGAGGATTCCCTGGGACGTCCATCTCTTCTGCTTCATCCTCAACATCGATCAGATTTTCCCCCTGAAGAGACAAAACCAGTGAAATAAGTGCAGGTTGTTCCATTCGGGTTTCATATTTAGAGGAGACTTCAGCTACCTCTACCTGATGATTCTCTGGGACATTTCCCTCTGGACAGTCCTGGGAATACAGAGGACGGGAACATCTCTGTGCTGGATTTCTTCTTCTGGATCCACCTGTAGGGAACAAACAGTGACGGAATACGTGAGCTATGGTGTATCTGTCTGTATGTCATATATGTCTCATCATCTTCAATCTACGAATAGATGAGAGAGAAGAAGACAGGAGAAAGAGAGAAAGTCACTCCCTGCTGTGTCATATCTCCTCTCACCTTGTGATGTCAGCGGCCGGTGATCCTCCATCATGACTTCCTGGTACAGATCCCTGTGTCCTTCTATGTACTCCCACTCCTCCATGGAGACATAGACAGCGAAATCCTGAAACCTTATAGGAACCTGACAACACAAGGATCCATCATCATCCCCTGTGTTTTGTATAATGTCCCAGCATTCCCCTCACCTCTCATCATCATCCAGACCCAACATCACATGTGTATGTATAATGTCCCAGCATTCCCCTCACCTCCAATCATCCAGAACCATCAAACCCCGTGTTATGTATAAGTCCTAGCATTCCCCTCACCCTTTTAAAATCCCGGACCCATTTTCCCCTGTTATGTATAATGTCCCAGCATTTTTTTTCCCCTCACACTCCCCCCCTTCATACCCGACCATTATCCCGTTTATGTATAATGTCCAAACATTCCCTCACCCTGTCATCATTCAGACCCATCATCCCCTGTGTTAGTATAATGTCCAGCATTCCCTCACCTCTCATATCCAGACTCATTCATCCCCTGTATTATGTATAATGTCCCAGCATTCCCCTCACCTCTCATCATCCAGACCCCTCATCCCCTGTGTTATGTATAATGTCCCAGCATTCCCCCTCCCCTCTCAGTCAGAGCTCAGTGATCCTGGTTGTCAGGTCTAGGATCTTTGTATCAGTGAATAGGTGGAGGCTCGGGGCTTTTGGGTTTCTGCTCTGTCCTCCTGACACACGGGGGGCACACACTCACCGACGAAATTCTTCACTACTGTGTAATTTCCCGTGTATGGGGAGGACACTGATCATAATAGAATCTAAGAACCCTCACCTTTCCCATCATTCACCTGTTACTGATGGAGAGAAGAGCGAGGTCATGTGAGACTCTCACCTCTCCAGTTACCAAGTAGATGATCTCCAGGGTGAGGTCTAATATCCTGGAGGCCCTGAGGTCTCCGTCCTTGTCCATCCTTGGGGGGTCATTGATGAAAAGGGCCATTGCCTTTAGCTGTGAGAGTCCTGGACCTGAGGAACCCAAAGAAGACGAGGAGGATTGAGAGCAAGAGATCAAACTCTATATACACCTCTATCCTGTACGTATGCTTACCTACATAATAATAATATTTATTTATATAGCGCCAACATATTCGGCAGCTCTTTACACTTTAGAGGGTATAAGTACAGACAAAACCAAACAGAGGAACGGAGGCGAGAGGCGAGAGAGAGAGCGAGAGAGAGCGAGAGAGGAACGGAGGCGAGAGGCGAGAGAGCGAGAGAGAGCGGGGAGAGGGAACGGGGAGGCGATTGAGGGGGGAGGGGGAGAGAGGAGAGGGCGGAGAGGGGAAAGGAGGCAAAAGGAGAGAGAGCGAGAGCGAGGAGGAGGGGAAGGAGGGCAGGAGGGGGAGGCGAGGAAGACGGGGGGGCGAGAGAGGAACGGAGGCGAGAGCGGGGAGGGGAA